>PVJS01065044.1:0-10083 GCA_004027185.1 Glis glis | reverse complement strand
ATATATGTATATACATATATACACATTTGCATATTTACATATACGCATATACACATATATGTATACATTACATTACAGGCATGGGCCACCATGCCTGACTTTTTATCTCTAATTTTATTAAATTGGTTCTTTTCTCTCTCTTGATAAGTTTGGCTGAGGTTTTTATCAAACTTCTATTTCTTTTCACAGAACTAACTTATTGTTTTATTGATCCTAACCTAAACAGACAAATAGCCAAGAATGAAATTAAAACAGTAATAAAAAGTCTACCAACAAAAAATGCCCAGGACTAGATGCATTCACTGCTGAATTTTACGAACCCTTTAATGAAGACCTAACACCAATGTTTGTCAAACTATTGCACTACATTAAAAGGAAAGGATTGCTTCCAAACTGATTTTACAAAGTCAGAATCACCCTGAAACAAACTGGGTAAGAACACAACACAAAAAGAAAACTAGAGACCAATAACCATGACAAACATAGATGCAAAAATCCTCATAGAACACTTGCCAACAGAATTCGCCGATATATCAAAAAGATCATACATCTTGGTCAATTTAGTTTCATTCCAGGCATGCAAGCATGGTTCAACATACACAAATTAATGAACATTATACACTGCATAAATAGAATCAAAGATTAAAGACATATGATCACCCTGATACATGCAGAAAAGGCATTGAACAAAATTCAGTATCACTCCATGATAAAATCCCTAAAGAAATTAGAAATAGAATTATTTTACCTCAAAAAAATGAAGGATATATACAGCAAAACTAAAGCCAACATCATCCTGAATGGTAAAACCTGAAAGTAGTTCCTCTTGAATCAGAAATGAGACAAGGATGTCCACTCTTATCACTCCTATTTGATATAGCATTTTAACTTTTAACCAGAGCAATGAAGCAAGAGAAAGAAATTAAAGGGATAAAAATAAGAGAGGAGGAAGTAAAATTATCCCTATTCACAGATTACATACTTCAAAGAATCTAAGTACTCCAACAGGAAACTTTTAGATCTGATAAACAAATTCAGCAAGGTAGTGTGATACAAAATAAGCGTGCCAAAAATGAATATTTCTCTATACACAAGTAATGAACTCACTGAGGAAGAAATCGGGAAAATAATTTCATTCACAATAGCTTCACAAAACTAATATAATCCCAGAGAATAAAACTAACCAAGGAGGTGAAGGACCTCTATGATTAAAATTACAATACACTGAAGATAGAAATTGAAGACGCTAGAAGATGGCAAGATCTCGCATGTTCATGGCTTAGCAGAATTATATTGTTAAATGTACATATTACTGTTAGTGATCTACAGATTCAATGCAATCCCCATAAAAATACCAATGAGATTATTCACAGAACTAAAACAAACATCTTTTGCCATCCCAGAAATGTAAATCAACCCTACATTGAGATTCCATTTTACCCTAGTCAGATCGGCTATCATCAAGAATACAAAAAGCATGGAGATCATTGTGGAGATTCCTCAGAAAACTGGGAATGGATCCACCATATGAGCCGGCTATACCATTATTGGGTATCATACCAAAGGGATTGAAACCAGAAAACTACAGTAATATATGCATACCCATGTTCATAGCAGCACAATTCACAGTGGCCAAATTATGGAACCAACCTAGGTGTCCATCAACAGATGAGTGGATTACAAAATTGTGGGAAATACACACAATGGGATTCTACTCAGCAATAAAGAAGAACAAAATAACATAATTTACAAGAAAATGGAAGGATCTGGAGAACATTATGTTAAGCGAGATCAGTCAATCACAAAAAGAGAAGGAACATATGTTTTCATTAATATGTGCAACCTAGGGAGTAGTGGGAACACAAAAGGGACTCCGGTTGATAATGGAGAACCCTCAGCAGGGGAAGGGAAGGGGAAGGGCAAGAAAGAAGCGAATCAGTGGAATTACTATCATAAACAATATGTACATGTGAAAATATACCAACATCATTCTTGGTACTTCATATGGGTGGAGGGAGGTGGGGGGGACACTAAGAGCTGTGTGCATGTATGTTAACATCAAATTGATATTCACTGTGATGCAAGACTCCAATGCACCAATAAAAGCATGTTAAAAAAAGAAAACAGAAAAAAAGAATACAAAAAGCAATAAATGCTAGTGAGAATGTGGGAGAAAGGAAAACATTATACACTGCTAGTGGGAATGCAAATTATTACAGCCACTATGGAAATTAGTAGATTCTACTATATGATTCATCTATATATCATTCCTTGGTATGGACCCAAGTGAATCAAAATCAGCATGCTATAGAAATATCTGCATACCTATATTTATTATGGCACAATTCACAACAACAATGTTATGAATGGAATTAGCCTAGTTGTCCATCAGTGCATGAACAGATAAAAAATGTGTGATATATATATACAGTTGAGTACTGTTCAGTCATAAAAAAGAATGAAATTATGTCATTTTCAGGATGGAACTAGAAATCATAATATTAAGGAAAATAAGCCTAGAAAAACAATTATCTCATATTTTCTCTCCTATGTGGAATTGGAAGAAGAAAAAATGACATGAAATTAGATGGGAAACTTTTAGAGAATAAGATGTGGATCAAGGGAGGGGGTAGTGGACAGAAAGGGTGTAATGGTGGCTGGAAATGATCAAAACATTTTATATGCATGCTCAAATATGTGACTATACAGCTCCTTATTCTCTATAATTAATATAATTAATATTAATAAAAGATTAAAATGGGGAAAACAGAAAAGATCCTATTAATGATAAAAACAAAGAGAAAAATAGAATAAAAGATTAAAAGGGGAAAAAGAAAAAAGAAGAGAATTTTAAAAGGTCCAATTAACAATATAAAATATCAACACAAAACAATTTAAATGGGGAAAATAAGAAAGAAAAGAAGAAGAGAGAAAGAGAGATATAATTAAAGACAAAAGCCAAATGTAGTGGCACATGCCTGTAATCCTAGTACTTGGGATACTGGGACAGAAGGATCATAGGTTTGAGGCCAGTGCATGGTAACTTAGCAATACCCTGTTTTACAATAACAAATAAAAATGGCTACAGATGTAGCTCAGAGGCAGAATGCCCCTGGCTTCAATCTCTAGTACCATAAAAGATATATACATACATACATACATACATACATACATACACACATACATCAAAGAAAAAGATGGAGAAGGAAAGAAAGGAATGAAGAAAGAAAATTTTTAAATTATTTATTGAAAGGAAGATAAAATAGTGGGAAAGGAAAATAAAAAAAGAAAAAGAAGGAACACATATAAGTATGTATATTCAAACCAAACAGGTATAACCAAAAATGTCGTAATAGGAAACATTTCCTTTCTGCAATAAAGCTCTCTTGTGTGGGAAAAAGAGGATGTGCTCAACCTATGCCTATGCTAATCAGTTCTTTCTGTGTCATCTTTGGCTATGTACACTGTGTTCTGTTTGCCCTTTTTTGTGTGTTACTCACCTAAAAACCTGGAGTGGTTTGTAGGTACAGCCAGTTGTAACAGCTTTGGCTGCCCTACTTGTCAGTACCTGCTGAGGAGGAATATAAAATTTCTTCTGGCAACATTTTTCTCAGGTTTAATTTTCACTGTGAACTCCTAGGACAGAGCTGTTGCCAATAGCTACAGAACATCTAGCTCTCCAGTGCCTTCAGAAATGCCTGCTCTGGGAAATGTGATGGGGTTGCAACCATCCACCATGAATGGGCTAGATGTAGGTGGAGCCTGCACATACTTCACCCCCTTAGCTCAGGTGTTCTGAAACTTAGCTCCAACATGTGTTCACATGATATTGCTCCTTCCCTCTGAGCTCTCATAGCTATTTCCCAAGTTGAAGGACCTAGGTAAGTGACCTTTATTCCCTAATATTTCACAATTTAGCTTCCTACCACATAGAGCTCACAGCAGTTTTGTATCAGTTTCCTTCATAGCCAAACCAGCTTTCAAGGCCAATACTCACTGGATCAATGTTTGGCATTCACTGCTAGTTCTAGGAGACAGGAAAATACGGGGACATTTGACTCCCAAGGCATTACATGCAAGATATTCTCAAGATGGCCCCCAGATACTGCACCACAATTATACTTTGGGATGTAGAGAGCATTTCCCCAAAGCCAATATTCTATGCAGATTCTAGGGCCACGGTCTGTTGAGAATGCACTTCTGAATGGTACTAAAATCTGTGTTTCTCTTTCTTTCACCTCTATCCCCACCCTCTGCTGTGATGCAGTGCTTTTTGCATTGAAGTGCTCTTTCTCACCCTCTGTTATGCTATCCAAAGTTTGTTTTTTCAAGGTTGTCTGTTTATATACAAACTTTAGTGCCTTCTCACAGTCTCCCGCCTCCAAGAGCAACTGCTTTCTAGTTGTACTGGTTTTATACAATGAAGAAGCTAGTGATTATTAGGTGCGTCTAATCTGCCATTTTGGAGCCCCTCTTAATTTGCTTTTTTAAAATTTTTATTGATGCATTATAGTCTCACATCATAATGTAGTTCATAGTGATAGAATTGGGCAGTAGTCCAGACCAAAAATGGCTCAGAATGCTCTATAAAACAATACTAAAATTTACATGAAAACACAAAATACCTTGAATAGCCCAAGAAATCTTTAGTCAAAAAGAAAAAAGCAGGAGGCATTACACTAATTTAAAAATATAATGCAAAGTTACAATAATAAAAAATGCACGTGCATAAAATCAGACAGAATAATGGAGCATAATAAAGAGCCCCAAAATATATCCATATATTTACAGATAATTAATTGATTTTCAACAAAGAGGCTAAGGACACACAATAGGGAAAGGACAATCTTCAATTAATGGTATTAATAAAATAATGTCCACATGCAGAAGAATTAAATAAAATCCTAATCTCATAAAATATGCAAAATTAACTAAAATGGATTAAAAAGCTTAAATATAAAACCAAAACTGTAAAGTTGCTAGAAGAAAATGTAGGGAAATGTTTCAGAACATTTACCTGGGCAATAATTTGTACAAAATAAGACCTCAAAAATACAAGCAACAAAAGTAAAAATAGACAACTGGGATTACATTAAAATAAAAGACTTCTGCACATCCAAGGAAACAATAAAATGAAAAGGCAACCCAAGGAATGACAGAAAATATTTACAAGCCATAAATCTGATCAAGGATTAAATCTAAAATTAGAACATTATAGTGATGCATGCATGCCTGTGTCTATAGCAACAGAATTCACAATAGCCAAGTAATTGAACCAAACTAAGTGCCCAACAGATGAATGGATAAAGAAAATGTGGTTTATATACACAATGGAATCTTATTCAGCCATAAAGAACAAAATTGTTATTTTTTTAGGAAAATGAATGGAACTAGAGAATATTATGCTAAGTAAGATAAGCCAGACTAAAAAAAATAAGGGTCTCATGTTTTCTCTTATATGTGGAAGCTAAAGAGAAAAAAGGAAGGAAGAGACCTCATAAAAATTAGGAGAGCCGGGTGTGGTGGCACACGCTTATAATCCCAGTACTTGGGAGGCTGAGACCGGAGGATCCGGGTTCGCGGCCAGCCTCAGCTACTTAGTGAGGCCCTCCGAAACTTAGCAAGACCCTGTTTCCAAATAAGGAATAAAAAAAAATAGGGCTGGGGTGTAGCTCGGAGGTAGAACACCCCAGGTTCAATCCCTGGTACCGCAAAAAAAAAAAATTAGGAGAGAAACCAGTAAAGTAGTGGAAGGAGATCAGTGTAGGCAGTAGGGGAGAAAAAAGGGAGGTATTGAGGAAGGAAACAGACCAAACAATGTTATGTGCATATATGAATATATCACTGAGTCTTGCTACCATGTACAATTTAAATGAACTAATAAGATTTTTTAAAGAAAAATAGTTTTGTTTTTAAAAGATTAAAAATGGGACACCTGCATAAGATACTTAAAACAGTAAGTTGTATCCATTTCCATCTTCATTTAATTCTAGGAATTTTTTTAAAATTTTCCCCTTATTTCTTCTATGATCCAGTCCTCATTCAACAGTGTCTCCATGTATTTATGCAATTCCTCTGGCTCTTCCTGCTGTTGATTTCTTTTTTAAAAAATATTTAATTGATTTTTCATACTTTTATTGGTGCATTATAGTCTCACATCATAATGTACTTCATAGTAATAGTGATATACATGCACACAGCACTTGGTGGGCTTTCTCCCAGCTCCCTTCCCACTCTCCCTCCCTTTCCCCATACAGGATATTGAGATTGGCATTGGAATATTGGAATTCTCACATATGTACATAATGTCAATGGGAGTGATTCCTTCATTGATTCCCCCCCACACTTCCCCTAGACCACCTCCCTAGCTCCACTGTAGTTTCTACTCCATTAAAGTCCCTCTGGTATCCTGATTACTCCCTAGTTCCACATATGAGAGAAAACATATGACCCATCACTCTGTGACTTAAAGAATCTCACTTAACATAATATACTTTCAGCCCATTATGATCTGAAAAGATTCAAGGAATTATATCAATGTTTCTGAATATGCTGACACTTGCTTTTTGGCCTACAATGTGGTCTATTTTGGAGAAGGTTCCATGAGCAGCTGAGAAGAATGTGAATTCAGCTGCCACTGGATGAAATATCATGTAAATGTCCATTAGGTATGTTTGGAGCACATATTAAAATAAGGGTTCCATTTAAGCCAAAGAGAAACTTAATTCCCAAAGCACACCTGGGTATGGCTTACCAATATGGGCAGTGCACAAGCATAACTCTTGCAGCACACACAGGCATAGCACAACATACCCAGCATATCAGGGGCAACACATAGTCATCAGGCACAAAGTGCAAAGCCTGGGCATGGTAGGCAATGCACAGGTGCAATACCTGCCACCCAGTCAACCAGGAATTCAATGACAGCCACATTGAGTCCCTAGCAACCTGAGGACTATAATCTTCAGCACTTGAAGCTGAAAACTCGCAGCTTTGTCTGCCTAAGAGTCTTGACACCTTGCCATTTTAACATTGATTATGAGATTAAAGCTGGCTCAGCTGGAGGCCTTTGTCACAGCTGCTGGGCAGTTCCTTACCTTCCCTTCTGGTTGAGCACTGGTTAAGGTCAGGCTTGAAGACCAGGATGAGACTCACAACTGACTCGAACCTATAACACAGCCGGCTGAGCTCCATGGGAAAGTAGACTTCTCAACCTGCTTTCCAGGTTGAACTAATCTTTCTCTACTCTAAAATGTCAAAAGTTTGTGTGAAGTACTATAGTTGTATGGAGTGCTAATGAATAAGGAATCTTTTTTGGTCATTATTGCAATAAACATTCTTGAAATGACTGAGACTGTGTGTTTTGGTTGTCTTCCATGATCCAAGTCGGCTAAGAACAAGGTCCATTTGATTTATAGTATTCTTTAGGTCTAAAGAGTCTAATGATCTTTTGTCTGGTTGACTGATCTAATAGTGAGAAAGGTGTGTTGAAGAAGTCCCCAAGCATTATTGTATTAAGGTCTACCTAAGTCTTAATGTCAAGTAGTTTGTTTTATATAAGTGGATACACTGATGTTGAAGCATAAATGTTTACTACCTATTATAGTTTGGATATAAAATGTCCCCCAAACCTCATGTTCTGGAGGCCGCCATGTTGGAAGTGGGACTTGGTTGCTGGGGAAGTGTCCCTGGGGGCATGGCCAGGGGACAGGGTTTTCCCAGGTTGACTGCTGCATCTTCCAGTTCTTTTTTCTCCCCTTCTGTCATCAGCTGACAATAAGCTCTCTGCTCTCTCTGCTTCCTTCCATCATGCTCTAAGGGCCTAGAGCCCTGACTATTGCTTGGCAGTCAATGTAACATGGATTATATATGCATGGACTGACATCTTTAGAACTCTAAGCAAATAAACCTTCTTTTCTCTAATCGTGTTCCTCAGGTATTTGGGGTCACAGCAGTAAGAATACTGACTGAAACACTATCATATCTTCTTGTTGGATTGTTCTCTTTATCCATTAGCCCTCTTCAACTCTTCTGATAAATCTGTCAATAGATGAATGGATAAAGAAAACACGGTACATACACACAGTGGAGTTTTTCTCAGCCATAAAGAAGAACGAAATTATGTCATTTGCAGGAAAGTGGATGAAACTAGAGAATTTTATGTTAACTGAGATCAGCCAATCCCAGAAAGTCAAGATTTTACATCTGCTCCCATATATGGAAGCTAGAGAGAAAATAGTAAACAAAAGAGACTTCAGATAAATAAGAGAGAACAGTAGAATAGTAGAAGAGGATTGGGGAGGGAGTGGGGAGGGGGAAAAGGAGAACAGATGAAGGAAACAGTTCTAATAATGCTCTGTCTATATACGAAGATGTCACTACCAGTCTCACTAACATGCACAGGGAGTGGGGAGCTGGGTGGGATCTGGAGGGAAACACAAGTGCTGTGTGAATGTATATTTGTATCACTTTGAACCTCACTATGATGTACAATTATAATGCACTAATAAAAGTATAAAAATTTTTAAAAGACATAATGAATATAGATTTGAGGACTGGAAATTGTTCTGGATGTGTCAAGAGAATAAGTGAATTTAAAGACTCTTGGAACATTACAGTACTGTAGACTTTATAAACACTGAACAATTAGACTATGCCAAATTTATAAAAAGATTTTTCTTTCTTTAATAATAAATTAACTTTAGCTTACTGTAAATTTTTAAAACTTTTAACTTTTTTACTCTTTTATAATACCATTTGGCTTAAGACAAGACACATTTGCAGATATACAAAATATTTTCTTTCATTTTATTTTTATTTTATAAGCTTTTTTGTGGTACTGGGGATTGAACCCAGGGGCGTTCTACCTCTGAGCTACACCTCCAGTCCTATTTTATTGTTTATTTTGAAACATGGTCTCACTAAGTTGTGGAGGGTCTTGTAGTGCTGAGGCTGGCTGCGAATCTGTGATCGTCTTGTCTCAGCCTCCCAAGTACTGGGATTACAAACATGCACCATCACACGCAGCATTTTATAAGCTTTTTATTTTAAAATCATTGTCTTTTTACTTTTAAACTTCTTTATTAAAAACTAAGACACAAACTGAGTGTGGTGGCATATGCCTGTAATCCCAGTATTTGGGAGGCTGAGACAGGAGAATCTCAGGTTGGAGGACAGCCTCAGCAAGTAGTGAGACTCATTAACCTAGTGAGACTCTGTTTCAAAATAAAAAATTAAAATAGGACTGGGCGTGTAGCTTGAAGGGAGAATACCTCTGAGTTCAATACCCAGTAACACACACACACACACACACACACACACACACACACACACAACAAAAATAAAACAAAACTAAGACACAAACACACATTAACCTAGGCCTTTACATTGACAGAATCATCAACATCAATATCTTACACATCCACATGTCCTCCCACTAGAAGGTCTTTGGGGTAATAAATTGCATGGAACTGTCATCACTTATAACAATGCCTTCTTTTGGAATACCTTCTAAAGTATTGCCAGAAGTTTTTTTCAGTTAATGATTTTTATAATTATGAGTATACTTTAAAATATCAATTAAAGGTATAGTATAATAAATACATAAATCAGTAACACAGTTACTAATAATAGCATCATGTATTATGAAGCATGCATAATTTTATATGCTACACTTTTATATGACTAGAAGCACAGTAGATTTGTTTACACCAGCATTGTCACAAATACATGAATAATGTGTTGCACTACATTACTTTGGCTATGATGTCAATAAATAAGGAACTTTTCAGCTCCGTTATAATAAGACAACCATAATATATGTGGTTCATCATTGACCAAAATGTCATTATGCAGTACATGACTGTATTAGGTATTATATGCAATCTAATGATGATTTAAAATATACTGAAGGATGTGGGTAAGTTATACACAAATACTACATCATTTCTATTAAAAGATTTAAGCATGTGTGGATTGTTGGAGTTTGTTGTCCTGAGGGGGGTCTTAGAATAAATCCCCTCTGGATAATAAAGGATATACTCTCTCTCTCTCTCTCTCTCTCTCTGTGTATATATATATATA
>PVJS01065043.1:0-10084 GCA_004027185.1 Glis glis | reverse complement strand
ACACACACACACACACACACACACACACACACGCACACTGTCATGAAATAAATGACTGGCTGTTGAAGTCATTCCTCTTCAGCTCAACCAGCACCCACCCCTAAAAAATTTGTTCCTAAACCAGGCATGGTGGCACACACTTGTAATCCCAGTACTTGGGAGGCTGAGACTGGAGGATCCGGGTTTGCGGCCAGCCTCAGCTACTTAGTGAGGCCATCCACAACTTAGTGAGACCCTGTTTCAAAATAAAGAATAAAAAAATAGGGCTGGGGGTATAGCTCAGAGGTAGAATGCCCCTGGGTTCAATCCCCAGTACCGAAAAAAAAAAAAAGTGTTCCTGACTTAGACGGAATCCCCAAGTTCAAGGGGTGCTGACTGGTGGGAGGGTGTGGGCAGTGTTTCGGTGGTGCCTTGGTTTTTTGTCCTTTTAAGTTCTCTGCCTTTCCTGCCCCTGCCCAGTACTCTCTATTCTAAAATGCCCCCTTTGTAGAAATCTCCTTTGTAGTCATGCCTTGTGGAGTCAAAGAACATAGGCTTTTGTGGCAGATCCACCTAGGCTCAAAGCCAATCTCCCTTATGTACTACTGGAGGGCCCTGGGGCAAATTACTTAATTCTCTAAATCACAGTGATTTCTCATAGGGCCAGTGTAGGTGAGCCTGGAGTACCTAGGCGCTGAATCAAGAATGACTCCTTTCCTCCTTGTCTACTAACCGGACTGACGTTTTCTTCTTCCTTCCTTCCTTTTATATTTTTTATTTTGGGCACTGGGGATTGAAACCAGTGGTAGTCTACCTCTGATCTACACTCCCAGCCCTTTTTTATATTTTTAGCTTCTTTTATTTAATTTTTTTTGCAGTACTGGGGATTGAACCCAGGGGCGTTCTACCTCTGAGCTACACCCCCGGCCCTATTTTTTTATACTTTATTTTGAAACCGGATTTCAAGAAGTTGCGGAGGACCTCACCAAGTAGCTGAGGCTGGCCGCGAACCCGGATCCTCCGGTCTCAGCCTCCCAAGTACTGGGATTACAAGCATGCGCCACCATGCCCGGCTAGTTTATTTTATTTTTTGCGGTACTGGGGATTGAACCCAGGGGCGTTCTACCTCCGCGCTACACCCCTGGCCCTATTTTTTTATACTTTATTTTGAAACCGGGTCTCATGAAGTTATGGAGGGCCTCACTAGGTAGAGAGAGAGAGAGACAGAGAGACAGAGACAGGGAGAGAGAGAGAGAGAGAGAGAGAGAGAGCTGAGACTGGCTGTGAACCCGGATCCTCCAGTCTCCACCTCCCAAAGTACTGGGATTACAAGTGTACGCCACCACGCCCGGCCTTATTTTATTTTTGAAACCGGGTCTCAGTTAAGTTACTCAGGGTCTTGCTAAGTTATTTTATTATTATTTTTGCAGTACTGGGAATTGAACCCAGGTGCACTTTATCTCCGAGCTATACCCCCAGCCCTATTTTTTATTCTTTTATTTTGAAACAGGGTCTCGCTAAGTTGCAGAGGGCCTCACTAGGTAGCTGATGAAGGGCAAAAAACTGCACCAGAGACAACCATGCAGCCAAGAGATTTATTCAAGCGGCGAGGGGTCAGAAGAAAGGCGATCAGAGAGAGAGAGAGAGAGCGCTGCCGCGCTTGAGATTAAATAAGGGCTTAAGCTGAGTTGGCCCATAGCCATTGGTTGACCGGACCCGGTGTTGCATCTTATTGGAGGCCGGCGTGGCCTTTAAACTTATTGGTCGGTGGGATGGCGCGCACGCCGGAAGCCTGAGCGGTTCCCAGGAAGGGGCGGTTCCCTTTTGGGAAGCAGTAACTAGGCATGGGGGCAGGGTTGGGAGGAGAACCCCCTCAGAAAACCGGTTCAATCCATCATTCCCCCCCTTTTGATATTGTTTGGGAATTGGGCGTCATGTCTTTCCAGCTACTTCCTGCTGTCAAAGGGGGCGACAGATTGCGGAGGTGGGGAGACTGGGCTGACCCGGTTCCAGGGAGAGAATACCCAAAAACCCTGGACCAAACGTGTAGATTTCAGCTGGAGTAAAGTCTGTTAGGGTGCCCTGTAGCCATAGGTCCGCCAGCGTGGTTGTCCAGTCTGCAGTTCCCGTGGAAGGGGGGGATGAGCCAGCTGTCCATACGCAGCGCGTCCAGGAATAAGCACCATCTTTGGTATAGCATTTTGCTGGTAGGTACCTGAGCATGAGAGGAAAGAAAGGGGAAAAGGAAAAGGAAGAGGGATGGGGTGAGGGTGGCCTGAGCCTCCGCCGGGGTTTAGGTAGTCCACGGATGGTCCTGGAGTGAATAGGGGCCCGCAGTTGGCAGCAGCTGATAATCCCTAAGGAGGAGCTGGTTGAAAGTTTGGTTAGAAATTTTGTTTATTTGGGTTTGTAAAAATTTCAAAAGGCAGGGGAGAAACATGCAAAAGAGGAATATCCCAACTAGAGGGCCCATAATTGGCAAGAGCCAGGTTAGGATTGGATTGTTAAGGGATTCCCATATGTTGGAGTTAGACCCCGAGGAATCCTTGAGAAACCTTTCTCTTATACGATGGATGTTTTTGATGTTTGTTTCTACTACCTGTGACTCATTGATGTAATAGCAACAATCTTCTTGGAGAAAAATACAGGTCCCACCTTTTTCGGCTGTCAATTAAGTCAAGGGCCCTTCAGTTTTGCAGGGTGACTCCAGCTAGGGATGTGATTTGACGCTGCAGAGAGCTCGGGAGGTGTGGTGTGTCTGGTCCAGTTTGAGGATGATTCCCAGTTTCTGGTTCTATGGAAAGATATTAGCCCTGCTGCCCTCCCTGGGGAGGAGCTCCTCTGTTGTGTCTGTCGCTGAGACTGTGGACCCTGGGAACCGGCTGGTAAGCTGTGAGAAGTGTCGCCACGCTTATCATCAGGACTGCCACATCCCCAGGGCCCCAGCCCCTGGAGAAGGAGAGGGCACAGCCTGGGTCTGCTGCCAGTGTGTCTTTGCTATTGCCACCAAGGGGGGGGGGTGCGCTGAAAAAGGGTCCCTATGCCCGTGCCATGCTGGGTATGAAGCTCTCTCTGCCGTATGGACTGAAGGAGCTGGACTGGGATGCTGGCCACCTGAGCAACCGGCAACAGAGCTACTGCTACTGTGGCGGCCCTGGGGAGTGGAACCTCAAGATGCTGCAGTGCCGGAGCTGCCTGCAGTGGTTCCACAAGGCTGCACCCAGTGTCTGAGCAAGCCCCTCCTCTACGGGTAAAGGTTCTATGAGTTTGAATCCTGTGTGTGTGCCGTGGGGGCCCCGAGAAGGTCCAGAGGCTGCAGCTTTGCTGGGTAGACGAATTGGAAGGAGGTAATTGGGGAGCTGGGACAGAGGAAGGGGCTGGATTTTGGAATTGGCGGTTTCGATGGGGGAGGTTCATCTGCAGGGTCAAAGTCGTCAAGAGAAGAACAGGAAGGTGTGGGGACAGGTGTGGGGTTGGGTTGATAGGCAAGGAGGACATTCTTGGGAGAACAAGAAATACACAGAGCAGGATTGGAACGGAGAAAGGAAAAAGCCTGAACGTAGGGAATCTCTACCCATTTTTTTGATCGCTCACAAAAGTTATAAAGATCCCTGAGAAGTGTGGGATCGAGACCCATACTCGGACCATTTGTTTTGGTTGTCTAAGGGATAAGTGGGCCAGTCCTGAGTGAAAAATTTAATGAGTCATTTAGGCTTAATATCGGGAGTAAGGCTGAGGGTGTTTAAATTGTTTAGGAGACGTTTTAGGGGTAGTCGGCCGGGAGGGAGGAGGAAGTCCCCATGGAGAGGATTATGTGTCCATGGAGGCGTCCCCCCAGGACAGGATATGGCAGGTCTCAACCCAAAGAGCCCAGTCGTCACCAAGGTCTAGTGGGTGAGAGGTCCCAGCGGACCGGAGGACAATGGGTCACCGAGTGCTCGGATTTTGGAGGTCCCAGTGGACTGGTAAGGAGGGAAGACCGGAGAGGGGCCTCTCCACCCCCGAGGCCGAGATGAGGAAGAGAAAGTGAAAATAAGGAATTTAACTTGTAACAATTAACAACCAATTGTGGTGAGGAAGGAATTTAGCCTGTAATTGACCACAAGTAACCAACTGTGAAGGCTCAGTACAAGGAGTTTAACCTGCACCTGACTGCGAACAATTAATGGTGATAATCTACTACTGTCGGACCAGCCCGAAGGAGGTTTAGGAATCTAAGGGTTAAGCTTAAAACTCCATGAGGTCCACCTTGACCATGAAGATCTAGGTGGGGTGCGTTCCTCCCTGTGCGGACCAATGCTTGGGGCAGCCGGATGGTCACGGTCAGCACCCAGCAAGAGACCCGACAGGTTTTGGAGTTTGGAAATTAAGGGAAACTCACCTAAAGATGGCCGGTGGTGGATGCGAAGCAGGCGATCAAAATAATGGGCGAAGGCTGTGGTGTCCCAGTGGGTCAAGCCCTATGGCCGGAGAACCGGTTCAATCCATCAGCCAAGGCTGACAGTGAACCCGGATTCTCTGGTCTCAGCCTCCCAAGTACTGGGATTACAAGCCTGTGCCACCACGCCCAGCTCCTTGCTAAATTTTTGAGGTTGGCCTTGAACCTGTGATCCTCCTCTCTCAACTTCCCAAATACAGGGATTACAAGAATGTGCCACTATGCCTGGCTGCTGTCACTGTTACTATTTTCTTCTTTCTTTTTTAGGTATGGGGGCTTGAACCAAGGACCTCATGCATGCTAGGCAAGCACTCGACTGCTGAACTAAATTTCCAGTCCTCCTCCCCCGTTTTGAGATAGTCTCCATAAATTGCCCAGACTGACCTCAAATTTGTGATCTTCCTGTCTCAGCTTCCTGAGTAGCTGGAATTACAGGTGTGAGCCACTTGCCCAGCTCAGCCCTTTTGAAAAGAACTTTAACTAAAATTCTGTTTTTCTGGCAGGGTGTTGTGGTGCAGGCCTGTAAGCCCAGCTGTTTGGGAGGCTGAGGCAGGAGGATGGCAGGTTTGAGACCAGTTTCAGCAATTTAGCGAGACTCTTTTTTTATTTTGTGGTACCGGGGATTGAACCCAGGGGCATTCTACCTCCGAGCTACACCCCCGGCCCTATTTTTTATCCTTTATTTTGAAACCGGGTCTCACGAAGTTGCAGAGGGCCTCACTAAGTAGCTGGAGCTGGCGGCGAACCTGGATCCTCCAGTCTCAGCCTCCCAAGTACTGGGATTACAAGCGTGAGCCACCATGCCCGGCTTAGTGAGACTCTCAGCAACATAGCAAGACCCTGTTTCAAACAAAAAATTTAAAAAGGGCTGGGGATATAGCTCAGAAGTAGAATGCCCCTGGGTTCAATCGCAATACAACACACACATGCGCACACACACACACACACACACACACACACACACACACACAAAGAGAGTGTGTAAACCAGGTAAGGTGGTGCACCCCTGTAATCCCAGTACTTGGGAGGCTGAGACAGGAGGATCACAAATTTGAAGCAGCCTCAGCAATTTAGCGAGATCAGTTCAAAATAAAAAATAAGGAAGCTGGGCATGGTGATGCATGCTTGTAATCCCAGTACTGTGGAGGCCGAAGCAGGAGGATTGCAGGTTGACCGCCAGCCTCAGCAACTTAGACCCTCAGCATCTTAGTGAGACCCTGAATCTTTCTTTTCTTTTCTTTTCTTTTCTTTTCTTTTCTTTTCTTTTCTTTTCTGTGCGGGGAATTGAACTCAGGGGCATTCTACCTCAGGGCTACACCCCCAGCCCTATTTTTTATTCTTTGTTTTGAAACAGGGTCTCACTAAATTGCAGAGGGCCTCACTAAATTGCTGAGGCTGGCGGCGAACCTGTGATCCTCCTGTCTCAGCCTCCCAAGTACTGGGATTACAAGGGTAAGCCACCATGCCCGGCGATCCTCTGTTTCAAAATAAAAAATAAAACAGGGTTGAGGGTGTAGCTCAGAAGTAGAATGCCCCTGGGTTCATTCCCCCAGTACCACACCCACAAAAACAAACAAAAATAAATAAAAGCTGGGCGTGGTGGTGCACTCTTGTAATCCCAGTACTTGGGAGGCTGAGACTGGAGGATCCGGGTTTGCCACCAGCCTCAGCTACTTAGTGAGGCCCTCTGCAACTTAGTGAGACCCTGTTTCAAAATAAAGAATAAGCCGGGCGTGGTGGCGCACGCTTGTAATCCCAGTACTTGGGAGGTGGAGACTGGAGGATCCGGTTCGTCGCCAGCCTCAGCTACTTAGTGAGGCCCTCCGCAACTTCGTGAGACCTGGTTTCAAAATAAAATATAAAAAATAGGGTCAAGCCAGGCATGGTGGCGCACACTTGTAATCCCAGTATTTGGGAGGCTGAGACAGGAGGATCGAAGGTTCGCAGCCAGCCTCAGCTACCTAGTGAGGCCCTCCGCAATTTAGCGAGACCCTTTTTCAAAATAAAAGAATAAAAAATAAGGCTGGGGGTGTAGCTTGGAGGTAGAATGCCCCTGGGTTCAATACCCCATTCCACAATAAATAAATAAATAAATAAATAAATAAATAAATAAAGGCTGGGGATGTAGCTCGAAGGTAGGATGCCCCTGGGTTCAATCCCTAGTACCAAAAAAAAAAAAAAAAAGGAGAGAGAGTGTGTAAAGTTTGTATCCTGTCCTCTTCTTGCTCCCTCTCCTTTCCGGGAATGTGGATGGGAGAGGGGCCCATTCGGAGCCTACAGTGGGCCTTGGTGGTGGGGAATTGAGAGCAGACTAATCCTTCAAGGCCCGGCTTTCCCAGGTACAGCTTCACATAGCAACTTTCTTTCCTGCAGTCTGGTGGGGAGGTGATGTGAGGCTGTTTCCCCACATACTCCATATAGGGGATCGAGTGTCATCTAGATCCTTGTCCCTTGTTCCCCAACTTCTGCCAGTGTAGACAAGGGGCCCTCCTGTATTTACCTTGCAGTACCAGAGTTCTCGGCCTAGTGTCAAGAACAAATACATTGAGGAGTCTTAGAGGGCTTAAGAAATAAAATGACTATAGCTGCAAGGAACAACTAAGAGACAGAGGGTCTAGGTTCCATGTTTTTTTCTCTTCTTTTCTTTCTTTCACTGGGGATGGAAGCCAGGGCCTCACACAAGCTAGGCAAGTGTTCTACCACTGAGCTACATCCCCAGCCTTTTTTTTTTTTTTCTTTTTTTTGTGGTACTGGGGATTGAACCCAGGGGCTTCTACCTCTGAGCTACACCCCCAGCCCTATTTTTTTATTCTTTATTTTGAAACAGGGTCTCACTAAAGTTGTGGAGGGCCTCACTAAGTAGCTGAGGCTGGCTGCAAACCTGCGATCCTCCTGTCTCAGTCTCCCAAGTGTTGGGATTACAAGTGTGCGCCACCACGCCTGGCTCTTTTGTGTGTGTGTGTGTGTGTGTATGTGTGTGTGTGTGTATTTGTGTGGTACTGGGGATTGAACCCAGGAGCGTTCTACCTCCGAGCTACACCCTAGGGGCATTCTACCTCCAAGCTATACCCCCAGCCATATTTTTTATTCTTTATTTTGAAACAGAGTCTCACTTAATTGCAGAGGACCTCACTAAGTAGCTAAGGCTGGCCGTGAACATGCGATCCTCTTGTCTCAGCCTCCCAAGTACTGGGATTTCAAGTGTGTGCCACCACACCCGGCACTTTATTTTTATTTTGAAACAGGGTCTCACTAAGTTCCTGAGGGCCTCTCTAAATTGCTGAGGCTGGCCTCAAACCTGTGTGTGATTCTCCTGTCTCAGCCTCCCAAGTACTTGGATTACAGGTATGCACCACCACGCTTGGCCATCCCCAGCCTTTTTATTTTATTTTGAGACAGGTTCTTACTAAATTGTTCAGGCTAGCCTGAAACTTGGCAATCCTCTTGTCTCATCTTCCCAAATAGCTGGGATTACAGGCTTGCGACACTGGCCTGCGTGCACCCCCGCACCCAGCTAGTCTAGATTTTGCCATCAAGCCCCCCAAAGTTAAACTATTCTCTGCAATAAAATGGAGGGATTGCTTTCTGAAGTCTTTTCCAGCCCTATGGGCCCATAATAGTTTAAGCTAGGCACATGGTACATTCCTATAATCCCAGTATTTGGGAGGCTAAAATAGGAGGATCACAGGTTCAAAGCCAGCCTCAGCCATTTAGTGAGGCCATCAGTAATTTAGGAAGACTCTGTTTCAGATTTCTTTAAGAAGTAGAGCTGGGGGTGTATCTTGGAGGTAGAACTCCCCTGGGTTCAATCCCCAGTACCCCCCCCCACACACAGGCAACGTGGTATGTACACACGATGGAATTTTACTCAGCCAAAAAGAACAAAATTGCCAGGCATGGTGGCGCACCTTGTAATCCCAGTATTTGGGAGGCTGAGACAGGAGGATCCGGGTTCATGGCCAGCCTCAGCTACTTAGTGAGGTCCTCCTCAACTTAGTGAGACCCTGTTTCAAAATAAAGAATAAAAAATAGGGCTGGGAGTGTAGCTCGGAGGTAGAATGCCCCTGGGTTCAATCCCCAGTACAACAACAACAACAACAAAAGAACAAAATTATGTCATTTATAGGAAAATGGATAGAACTAGAAAATATTATGCTGAGACCAGAAAGTTTCATAAAGTCAAGGGTCCTACGTTTTCTCTCATATGTGGGAGCTAGAAAGAAAATAGGAAACAAAAGGGGCATCAGATAAATGAGGAGAGAGACAAATAGAATAGAGCAGGGAATTGGGAGAGGGACGTGGGGAGGGGAAAAGGGAGAGTTGAAGGAAACAGTTCAAATAATGCTGTGTCCCTATATGCAGATATCATTGCCAATCTCACTGACATGTACGGGGAGGGGAGGGCTGGGGTCTGGAGGGAAACACACCAAGAGCTGTGAGCTTGTGTGTCTCTATCGCTTACCTTTTTTTTTTTTTTTTTTTTGATCCTGGGGATTGAACCCAGGGGCATTCTACCTCTGAGCTACACTGCCCTATTTTATTTTTACTTTGAAACAGGGTCTCGCTAGGTTGAGGAAAGTCTCACTACTTGCTGAGGCTGTCCTCAAACCTGTGATCATCCTGTATCAGCCTCCCAAGTACTGGGATTACAAGCATGCACCACTGTGCCCAGCAAGGCTCTTTTTATTTTATTTTATTTATTTATTTATTTATTTAATTTATTTATTTATTTTGCAGTACTGGGGAATTGAACGCAGAGGCGTTCTACCTCTGAGCTACACCCCCAGCTCTATTTTTTATTCTTCATTTTGAAACAGGGTCTCACTAAGTTGCAGAGGGCCTCACTAAGTTGTTGAGGCTGGCCGTGAACCTGCGATCCTCTGGTCTCAGCCTCCCAAGTACTGGGATTACAAGCGTGCGCCACCACGCCCGGCCGAGGCTTTTCTTTTCAAGGAAGCTTGGTGAAGGGTGGACAGGGGAAGTCAGTGAGGATGACATTCCTCCAGTTATCTGGTCATCTTCAGATCCTTAATGTGGTCTCTCCCTTAAACTCTTAAACAAATGTTTAAAGATCCCTTTTGCTTAAACTATTCACAGGTGGGATGATTATCATTGCTCAAGGTAATTATCATAAGTGGATGAGTTTCCGGTATGGCACCCTCCTCTGTCAAATCCTGTGTGTGGCCTCCAGTTCTCAAGGTCTTTATCACAAGCAACCAAGTAGAGATATGTAAATCCCCCAGACGCTTGGGAGTGACTGGCCTGGCGCTTTAGCCAGAGGCTTTCAAATTAAAGTTACAATCCCCAGTGCCACACACACACCAAAAAAGTTACATTTTCCAGCCGGGTGTGGTGGTGCACACCTGTAATCAGTAGTTGGAAGGCTGAGACTGGATGATCCCAGGTACCAGGACAGGCTCAGCAATTTAGAGAGGTCCTGTTTAAAGATTAAAAAAAAAAAAAAAAGCCAGGCGTGGTGTTGCACGCTTGTAATCCCAGTACTTTGGGAGGCGGAGACCGGAGGATCAGGGTTCGCGGCCAGCCTCAGCTCTCTCGCTCTCTCCCTCTCTCTCTCTCTCTCTCTCTCTCTCCTTAGTGAGGCCCTCCACAACTTTGTGAGACCCTCCCTCCCTCTCTCTCTCTCTCTCTCTCTCTCTCCTTAGTGAG
>PVJS01065042.1:0-10084 GCA_004027185.1 Glis glis | reverse complement strand
GCGGAGGTAGAACGCCCCTGCGTTCAATCCCCAGTACTGCAAAAAAAAAAAAAAGAAATCCTGAATCAACCAATAGCAAGCACAGAGATAGAAACAGCAATAAAAATTCTGCCATCAAAGAAAATCCCAGGTCCAGATGGTTTTCCAGCCGAATTCTACAAAACCTTTACAGAAGAACTTAAACCAATACTTCACATACTATTCCATGAAATTGAAAGATATGGAATTTTTCCAAATTCTTTTTATGAGGTCAACATCACATTATTACCAAAGCCAAATAAAGATACCCCAAGAAAAGAAAATTTCAGACTAATATTATTGATACACATAGATGCAAAAATTCTAAATAAAATACTAGCCATGTACATTCAAAACCACATTGAGAAAATCGTACACCATGACCAAGTTGGCTTCATCCCAGGAAAGCAAGGCTGGTTCAACTTATGCAAAACAATACATGTTATTCACCACATAAATTGAACTAAAAACAAGAATCACATGATCATTTCAATAGATGCTGAAAATAATTTGACAAAATTCAATACCTATTCATGTTAAGAACTCTACAGAAAATCAGAATAGAAGGAACATACCTCAACATCATTAAGTCAATATATAAGAAACTCAAAGCCAACACCATATTGAATGGGGGAAAATTGCTGGAATTCCCCTTAAAATCATGAACAATACATGGATGCCCACTATCACCACTCCTTTTCATTATAGTCCTCGAAACTTGCCAGAACAATAAGACAAGAGAAATATATGAAAGGAATTCAAATAGGAAAAGAAGAATCAAAATTATCTTTATTTGCAGATACAATCCTATATCCTAGAGCTGAATAACAAATTCAACAAAGTAGCAGGATAGAAGATCAACCTAAAAAATCAGTAGCTTTCATATATGCTGACCATGAATCCACCGAGAAAGAAATCCAGAAAACAATTGCATTCACAATAACTTCAAAACCAACCAAATACCTAGGAATAAATTTAACCAAAGAGGTAAAAGACCTCTACAATGAAAACTATAGAACACTGAAGAAAGAAATTGAAGAAGATCTTAGAAGATGGAAAGATCGCCCCTACTCTTGGATAGGCAGAATAAATATTATCAAAATGGCCATTCTACCAAAAATGATCTATAGAGTCAATGCAATCCCTATCAACATCATTTTTTGCAGATCTAGAAAAATCAGTCATTAATTTCATATGGAGAAACAAAAGACCCAAAATAGCCAAAGCAATTCTCAACAATAAGTACCATGCAGGAGGCATCACTTTCCCTGACTTCAAATTATACTACAGAGCTATAGTAATAAAATCAGCATGGTATTGGCACAAAAACAGACACATAGACCAGTGGAACAGAACAGAAGATACAGAAACAAGTCCACAAACTTATAGCCGATTGATTTTCGACAAAGGTGCCAAACACATACGTTGGAGAAAGGACAGACTTTTCAACAAATGGAGCTGGGAAAATTGGTTATCTACCTGTACAAAAATGGAACTAAATCTTTACCTCTCACCCTGCACAAGAGTCAACTCGAGATGGATCAAAGACCTGGAAGTTAGACCAGAGACTGTAAAATTACTAGAGGAGGGCATACATCTTGTACAAATCTTCTGCTGTTTTTCTCTGTTGCTTACTTCTGATGTTGGGATTCATCTTTTTTTGTTTAACCCAGCTGTCATTGCAAAATATTACTTAACATATATAACTAATTTTTCCAGGTCAATCATTCAAATTCTGCCTCTGTTCATACTGCTTTCTCTCAAAAATTGGTTGTATGGACCTAGCTTAGCCTCTAGAAACCTTGAACTCTATGCAAAAATCTATGGTAAATCACCCACCAAATTTTTCCTAGTAACACCAAGTGAATCTAGAAGTAAATATTAATGAAAGGTAAATTTTTTATGTAAATAAAGGCATTTTACCTTCTAATTTGTGTGCTCAATTGGACATTTAGTCCAATTATTAAAAGAAGGTATTTGGGGCAAATAGACTCAAATAAAAACCATGCCTATTACATTTGCCTTCTAAAGTTATTTCACCTATATTCCTTGAACTGGCTGTAATTCCAGTGTACACTTAAAATTTCTAGGGTTATCAACAGTATCTTGTCAAATTCTTTGCTTATGGATAAAGTTCCATTTAAAAATGCCCAACAAATAGATGTCTATTTTTTTCTGATCTCTTCTCATGTGGCTTTTATTTCTGAAGAGCCAATTTTGCACTCAGGAAAATTATAATCATGTTAACAAAGATTAATTTAAAAGAGTGATTGCTGGAGAAATCATGGTTTTGATAACACGTAATTTCCACTTGACTATTAAACATTATTTTGTTGGACAATTCAGGAATCAGCAGGTGGGCAGAGTTTTCTGAAGTCCATGAAGTCCACAAAATGTAAAGCTTAGGAGGGGTCATATAGCACTCATTATTAAACACCAATAACCTCTTCAGGTACACACACACACACACACACACACACACACACACACTAACCAACTTGATTTTACCTGGATAGCTTAAAATACTAATTCACATGAATAATCAATATTTTAGCCATTAATCCTAACTTTGATATAAATTGTCTTATCAATTCTAAGCCCTGAATTACTATCCAATAATTGTAAAATTCTTTGGAAAACTAGAATAACCAGAGATTAATATTGTTTTCCCTAACAGAAGGATATCAAATACTGAAGTAATAGATTCAAGCTAGAAAGGCAAAGTACCAAGCTCAAAACAAAATAAAATAAAAAAAAATTCATGATGATTGTGAGGCTCTTGCATATACATTTATACATTCACACAGGCACTTAGGCACATGCACAATTTCCTTACAGTTAAAAAAATGAAGACAGCTTTGATTTTACAGAAGTTAAGTTTGAAAGATGCATATATAAGGGAGGAAGTACACTGAAGTACCTCTTTTAAAAGTCTGGGCTTATATGACTCAGCTATACCACTCCAAGGTATCTTCCCAAGGAATTTGAGTCAGAATATTATAGTGATACATGCATATCCATGTTTGTAGCAGCACAAGTCATAATAGTCAAGCTATGGAAAAAGCCTGTGTCTTAATAGATTAATGGATTACAAAATTATGGGACATACACACAATGGAATTCTATTCAGCCATAAAGAAGAACAAAATTATGTCACTTGCAGGAAAATGGATGGAACTAGAGAATGTTATGCTAAGTGAAGGGTCATGTTTTCTCTTATATGTGGAAATTAGGCAGAAACTGGAAACAAAAGAGACATCAAATACATGAGGAGAGAGGCCAGTAAATAGTGGAAGGGTATTTGGGGAGGGAGATGGGGTAGGGTGGGAAGAGACATACATACATACAGTCCTACATACGTTTGTGAAGATTATCAATAACAATTGCAATATTATGAATGGGGAGGGGGAGGAACTAGGCTGTGATATGGAGGGAAATGCATAAGGTGCTAGGTACATGTATGTTTCTATCACACTAAAGCTCAATATTACAACACACCAATAAAAGTATATTTTTAAAAAAAAGTCTGGGCTTGCTTCCTATGATTTTTCATTCCCTCAATGTCATGGAGCACTGGCTAAAGATTTAAATTATCTTCCCTGGAGGAGGTACTGATCCCCAACTTCAAAATTGCTAGAAGGATCCTGGGATATAGGTACTGATGCCCATGATCCAGCTGTTAAGTAGTCTCTGGGCTGTCTTATTGAGAAATTATGACCCATACCATCAGAGGAATGACGTGTGCTCAACTCAAGATTTGCATAAATATCTGCAAGTCCTAATATTTAAAGTGGGATAACTAAGTAAAAACTCTCTCCAAGCTGTTTGATAGCCTTATGAATATGCAGATAGGAAACCAAAGACAGACTTCCAGTGGTCTGTAGTAAATACATCGACAAAAATGTGCAGCCCAAGTAGAGGATTTAAGTCCATACAGTTTTCTTCTAAGTACAACACTTAGAGGCAAGTTTTATTATAATACACTGAAGCTATTGAACATTCAAATCAGTTGATAGCATTTTTAAATCACAGTTATTTTGGCATTTCTTATTGAAAGCAATAGAAGAGCAACCAGAAGTAATAAATTTGTTCATGAAAAGCAGTCTTGCTTGTGGTGGTTGTACATTTTTGTAACTAGGACGAAATTATGCAATAAATTTACAGATGTATTGCCTTTATTGTCAGCAATGGCTAGCTTTTTCCTATTTATTTTAAGCACGTTTATATATGAAATTGCTTACATTTTAATCATGACTGCATGTGCATACACTTTAACTAAAGTCTATCTACTACAGAACAGTGCTTAGGCTATTTGAATGAATGTCATGCCTTTGCAAACTCTGGATTTGTAGCAGGTACTTAGTTCAATGTTTTGACAAACCAGTTCCAGGAAAAAATTAATTTTAAGTGCATATCTCTATGTGAATAACTCTCACAATTGCTTGAGACTCCCTAAATGGCACCAGGGTAGAAGGGAGGGAAGACCTGTCTCAGTTACTCCTGACAAATTAGATTCATTTATTTAATTTATTATATTTTAATTAAATATATAATATATACATAATTAAATATATAATTTAATATATTATATATTTTAATATATTTAAATATTTTAACATATTTAAAATATTTTGAATATTTTTGGGGGGAGAGATGGGAAGGCGTCTTTCTTAGTGTTGAATTTAATGAGTTTAACTAACATATCCTTAGTCATCTTTCTGTTCAAGAGAATTTGATTCTCTGCTTCTTACCCAATGGCTGGATAGCTGTGTAATTACACTTTATGTATTCTACAACTTATACCATACAGAAGAATATTTTGTTAAAACACGAAAGACATTTGATAATTTAATATGAAACAAACAAAAAATAGTACCTAAGGAGACAAAACAGGAGTAGAAGGTCCATGTACTTATGGTTGCAGAACAGAGCACTCACTGTGTTCCTTCAAAGGAGGAAGAAAAAGAATAAAACAAATAGATGACTGAAGCCCTGCTATGTGTGTTTGGGTGGAAGTTGGGAAAGATGTCTTAAATTTATAGAAAACTTTGAGGCTTGCCTTTCTGAGGCAGGTTGCAAGATCCTATTTAGTAATGGTTTAATTCCTGAACTGAAGGTACAATAGAATACAGCCAGGAGACAGAGCTTAAAAGAAAGACTTGACTTATTTCTTTGATCAAAACTTTAAAAAAATTCTGTTCCCTTCCCATTCCTCACCTTTTCACCTGAGTATCTTTTCCTCTCCACAATGCAGCAATTTTGAAATCCAGTTAGTCATAAAAATACAAATGACAAAGAGTAGTTCAGTGCAAGCTAGAAATGAATAGGAGTCCAGGGGAACACCTTTTCCCCAACCATGTACTCCAAATTGTCATTATTGGCTTGAGAAATGTATGTGACTTTCTTCCTAGGCTACAGAAGTCCCAACTGTACTTAGTGCACAGTTCTGCTGCCTGGTAATCAGCCACATCCAGCCAAGGTCAGTTGACTCTGGTCTCACTTTCCTTCATCAGGCTCAGAGCTATATCAGCAGCACCCATCTGCTCAACTCCTAACTTAAGCCATCTCCAGTGTTTTCCATCTTCATTGTTTGTTATCTCTTCCTGCCAGCAAAGCTGGCAATCTCAAGCCTTCTTTCACACCAGCTTCTTGCTTGCTCCAGCCCTACCCCAGATCTCATTTACTATGGAGTCTACTTTCTGAATAACATTGAGTATGTTTCAGATTCTTGATGTCATTCCTCTTTCTCCTTCTATACCCCCATACTCATTCGTTCCTCCTTTTTGAAGACTGTCCTGACCCCTGCATCCTGTCCCTCCTACTAGTGCTCTCATGCGAGCCCTCTCACACTCAGGCAGCTCACACTCATCCTGTGCACACAGGTTTAAGTTGATTCTCACTCTGGAAAAACAGACTGGCTCTGCAATCTGCATCCTCATTAACTCTATGTCCTGGAACAGCTTTGATGCCTTTGCTTTAGTTTTCTTCTCTATAAAATGGAGATAATAATAACACCCACATCATTGAATTGTTAAGAAAGTTAAATAAGCTGGTCCCTTCCCACTCAGTAAGTGGTCCCCAGATCAGTATGCAGTGGCATCACTCAGAGCTTTATGGAGACACAGAAACAAGGATCCCCCATAGTCACTGTATGGAGTCTGCATTCAGACAAGCTTCTCAGGTGATTCGTATTCATGTTCAAATTAAGAAGTTCTAAACTAATGAATGTGAGGAATTTACAGAAGGCCTGGTGTAATTTAGAGGAAGTTAAAATCATTATCAGCTTCATTGTTTTCAGCCCCTGTCCTGAAATTTTATCAGCCTTGCACTTCCAGTTTTGCTATATGTATGACATTTTCTAGCAAATGCTTATTTTCAATATGTATCTATCCTTAAATTAGATGGTATGTACCAATGCTCACCTTTTCACTGCTACATTTCTAGAACCCAGAGTAGTGCCTAGGAAATAGTAAGTGCTTGCAGCAGTAAATGCTCAATATTTCCTTACTAGAAAATAGTAAGTGCTCACAAAATCTCAGTCAAGTGAGTAATTCCCACATTTGATTCCTTTATCCTCACTGACAGAATGCTAATCCAAATTAACACCACTTTTGCTTTGCACAGATTATTTGATTACCTTCTTAAGACAGGGTTTCTGCTTTGGCTCTCTGTCTACTTCAGTCTGTTCTGTTTGCTTCTATTCATGAATTGAAAAGGGATTACATGTGTCCTCCCTCGTTACATACCTGAGCATTATAGTCCCATCATCATAGCAACACTGGAATGCAGGAAAGCATGGCTGCTCTGCTAGAAAGGAATGAGCAAAATCTCCCCCTTACCTTTTCCTCAGCAACTGCCTGGCTAAGTGTATTACTGAGCTTCTACTGGTTCTGAATTAGAGTTCCAGAGAGTGGATGACAGTGGGAGTTTGTATGCTAGTCAGGGATTTCTGCCTTCTGAGACAAAGACATGAGTGCATCTAAAAAGAAAGTATAAAGTATAAAGCATAATGCAGTGATCTCAGTCTCAAGCAGAAGATCTGCACAGAATTTGCACAGGGATTTTAGGGACCTAGAGAAAGGCACAGGTACACCTGTTCTAGGTGGCTCTAGATTCTCTAACTGCTCACACAGAGTCTGAAGAGCTATAGTGGGCTACAAGCCATCACCACCAAGTGTGACCAGTCTTGTAAGAGGGCAACTCCACCTCCCACCAGGGTGGAAACAGAAAGAAAGGGAAACAAACCACACACCTGTTTTCCAAACAGAGACTCACTGCTGGTGCATACTCTCTGAGTTCCCAGAACTGACAGTGACAAAAGCTACTGTGAAAGAAACAAGACTGAGCATTTATCCCTAAATCATGTGGCATTGAAACAGATTGCAGCACAAATCACGTGACTGAACTAAATGTCATAGAAGGAGAGAACACTATGGGAATGGGAACACCATGGGAAGCTAATATTCTTTTCTATTGTTTTTTCCCTCTATACCATATCCTCTGCTCTAGAGCTTTGGAAGGGCAGATAAATGACAAAAATATGTTGATAAGTTGGGTGTGGTGGCGCACACTTGCAATCCCAGTACTTGGGAGGCTGAGACAGGAGGATCACAGGTTTGCGATCAGCCTCAGCTACTTAGTGAGGCTCTCCTCAACTTAGTGAGACCCTGTTTCAAAATAAAGAATAAAAAATAGGGCTGGGGGTATATCCCGGAGGTAAAATGCCCCTGGGTTCAATTCCCAGTACTGCAAAAAAAATGTTAATAGCATTTTTACTTTTATTTTATTTTTAGTTTTTAGAGACAGGGTCTCACTCTATTACCTAGGCTGCCCTCGAACTCCTGGGCTCAAGCAATTCTCCTTTCTCAGCTTTCCAAGTAGCTGGGACTACAGGCCAATTTGACAGTTATTTCTAAAAATCAGAAAAATTTCATTTTTAACATTTCTCTGCTGAGAACTTTCAGTCAAATTTATAATAGAATTAGGAAAGAAAGGACAGAAGATGAATTTCTTTTCCCAAATTAACCTAATAACTTCCTGCTGCCTTCTTGCTCTTAGATATGGGTTAGATTTTCCAATCATATCGATTAGATTTTAAATACTGAGTTTAGAGTTATTGTGGAGAAGGATTTGGGGGAATCCATTCTCTAATATGCTTTTTATCATAAAGTGATTTGATTCTTCATGAGTCTGAGATGCTCCTTGATTTCTGCTTTCCTGTCCCTACCAAAATTGATGAGCTGGTATTCCACATTACTAACAGTCCATTATATTAATAGTTCTTTTGTCTTAAGAACTTCCCTAATCATTATATTTGATTCTCACAGACTCTCTTTAGGAGCATTGTTTCATCCCCACTTCCTTTAGAGAAATTGGGACTCAGAAAGTTCTACAGAGTTCTTAGCAAGTCAGGTGAACAGAGGAAACTAGGAGCCAGTTTTGGAAATGACGGCATGTATGTGCTGATGAAAAGTGAAATGCAGCTGAGGGTGGGACGATGTCCATAAGCCGGGGGTCCCCATGCCCGGAGACAGGTTTCCTGGAACGCTGGCATCATCCAGTGGAATGTGGAGAAAGTGATGACATCACTTGGGATCCACACCAAATCTCATTCTCAAAATTCTCCACTTTTTAAAATTTGCTTAGCAGCCAATTAGATGAAGAGAACGCAGAGAGGGTTTCCAAAGTCTTGGGGGGATTGGGCAGCCTGCATTCTAGGATCACCTCATTCAGAAAAGATCTTCCCAGGAGATTCCTTTGGTAGGAGCAGCTTTGCTGGACTGTGAATCAGAATAGTTTGTTTTATTAAGCCACTGAGATTTTAAAGTTGTTTATTACTGAAGTTTGCAAACTCAAGGCTAATGCAGATATTGAACTGAAAGTAATTATATCTACAAATTACTCTCACAGGAGAGAATTCTAGTTTTCTTCCTTATTTACATGTCACTTCCTGATTTATCGAAATGCTGTTCCTGCAATATACAATGAGATAATGAACTCTGAATGATAATACATTGAGATCCAAATAGTGCTTTTAGTTTAGTCGTGGTTGTGTCGTTTACTTCAAAAGTCCATTTGAGAAAAAGGGTAACAGGAAAACCCTACTCTCCTTGGCAAGGAAAGGTACATAATTCAGTTGTGCTGCATGAGGGGGGTAGATCTGAGGTTTCTTCTAAGCCTGTTAGAATGGAAATTTAGCAGGATGGAATGGAACAGATACATGAGGTATAAATATCAAAGGCAGGGATTAATTATGTTTGAGAGATGTTCCTGGAAAGCTGTTAAGCCATTGTTTCTTACCTGTTGTCAGAGCAACCACTAGAGATGAGTGGTCTGCCAATAATAATCAGAGGAGAGTGGAACCAGGTCATGAACTCTTACAATTGACAAATGTAAAACCTCCGAATGGGAAGTAAAAAGAGCTCTTTGGTGCTGAGACCAGCAAGAGGCTGAAGTGAAGAAAGCCGGTCTCATTGACAGAAGGCAGCTGGCAATATGTCATCAAATGCAAGACCTGGCCACTTCTCTCTCAGCCGCTTGTGCTGGACAATGCTGCTGTGAATGTTATTGCCCCAAGGAGCAACAGAATGTGCTTTATAGTCTTGTGATCATGAAAAAATGAACATTCAATAGCTTCATTAAAACTAAATATGCCTTGCTAGACAGTAAAGATTAAATAACTTTCTAATTTTATTTTTTTCTAAAAAATAAAGGATTTTGGTAGGCAAACAAGAAGCAATGTCAGGAATAAAGGGCAGACGAGGATGGGGAAAGCAAAGCCCTCAGAAAGAATGCATTAGGAATCTCTTGCTGTAGTCCACACAAGGTAGTAAAGAGGTAGCACTGACAGAACAGGCCAGACAGCTGGAAACAGACTATCATACTGCTCTACCAGGGAGGCATGTCTATTGAAATGTGTGAGCAGAAATATGAATACTTCAGTGATATCAGTAAAAGTCAAGGGTTTCCTCATGGTAGTTGAATACTATGGGTGGGAGTCAGGCAGCAAGACAAAAAAAAGAACAAAGCAAATCAAATATATATGTGTGTGTTTTAACTATGCATA
>PVJS01065041.1:0-10038 GCA_004027185.1 Glis glis | reverse complement strand
AAAAAAAAAAAAAAAAAAGAATAAAAAACATGGCTGGAGTATAGCTTGGAGGAAGAATGCCCCTGGGTTCAATCCCCAGTACTACAAATTAATTAATTAATTAACTAAAATAAAAATAAAAAATAGGGCTGGGGGTATAGCTCAGAGGTAGAATGCCCCTGGGTTCAATCCTCAGTACCAAAACAAATAAATTAAATTAAATTAAAAAATAGGGATGTGTGTAGCCCGGAGGTGGAATGCCTCAGAGTTCAATCCTCAGTACCAAATAAACAAAGTCCGACCTTTGTCACTAGCTGGGTGACATTCATGCCAGTCATTGTCTACTCTCTAAGCCTCAGTCCCTTCATCTGCAAAATGGAGGAGATTCTCCCTGTAGGCAGGGATGGAAGATGAAGGGCAAGAGTGCCCGCCCACTGCTTCATCCCAGACTCTGAAGGGGCATCTGTACCCTTCCTCCTTCCTTCTTGCTGAAACCCCATCCACTCGGCTCTGTGACTGGCAAGGCCACGGGGCCATCTTGGGTTTCCAGGGTGCAGCGGATCACTTCCACCTCTGTAGGCAGTAACTTGCCACCCACCCCTCCACCCACAGCTTTCTAGCTGCCGTGTTCTCTCCAAAGAGACTGCTGCGCTAACTTCTGAAAAGTGAATCAGATTTGCCTACCGTCATCCTACATTTAGGGATGTATGCCCACAGGAAACGGATTTATGGGCCCCCACTGAGGACCACAAATGAAAAGATTAATGTACAAATGGAAGAATGAAGGAGTGGGTGAGGGATCCCACAGGGGGAAGCAGATGTGGAAGCGCAGGGAGCCCCAGGCAAAGTCCTAAGAAACACCACAGAGGGGACGACCAGGAGAAAAGGCACAGGCCTGAGGTTAGAGATGATGACACAGTGCCCGGGGCCAGGAAAGGTGTCCAAGATTGGGCTGAGAGAGGGAGAACTGGGGAGTTCAAGCCTTACCTTTCACAAGGGCCTTCAAAACGATGGTTTCGAATTCCTCCGAACCATCCTCGGATGAGTAGACCGTCAGCAACTCCTTCCGAGTCATGATCCTCGCCACCTGTACAACACCCAATTCCGCACCCAGCCCACCTCCTGCTGAGCCCTGTGCACACGGACCCAGTATCCCAAGTCCCCAGCCCCCTCCCATCTCAAAGTTGGGTCCCTAAAGTCATACCTGGGCCTGTAAAACATCAGGGTCCCCCTTGGGGAAGAAACGCTTAATCCGATCTCGGGCTTCACCCCGCCTGGCTCCCCCACTGCCTGGGGCCAGAGTGTCTTCCAGGGTCTCCGCCAGGCAGTCTGCAGCACCCCCAGAGCCGGCCACCAAGAGGCAGGGGAGCTGAGCCTGGGTGGCATCCTCTATCCGCTACAGGACAGAGGGGAGCGCAGGTCACCCTGCCTGGGTCCATGCCTACAATCCCCCCGCCCCTGAGACTCAGGACCCAGGAGACCAGGCCCCACCCACCTCCTCATCCCCCTCAGACACAGGCACTGGGCCCCTCTACCTTCAACATCTTCTCGTCACCATCAATCAGGAGGAGGAGGACAGGGATGTCAATGCCAGTCCCTGGGAGAAGAGATCCAGGAACCTGGTCACCTCCCACCAGCCACATTTCCCAGGAGTCCCTGGGGCAAACATCAGCCTCTTGCCAAGCCTGTGTTCTGAGACTCATGGGAATTGACACTTCCTTGCACACTTTGGGAAGGAGCCAGGTTTTTGTTTGTGTGTGGTACTGGGGATTAAACCCACAGGCATTCTACCTCTGAGCTACACCCCCAGCCCTATTTTATTTTTTATTTTGAAACAGGGTCTCACTAAGTTGCAGAGGGTTCCTGAAGCTAGCAGCAAACCTGTGATCCCCTATCTCAGCCTCCCAAGTACTGGGATTAAAAGCATGTGCCACTATGCCTGGCTAGGGGCCAAGTTTTGAAGACAGTAAAGCTTAATTTCCCAAGGGAAGAGAGGTTGGGGACCTGGACTCCTGGGCCCCTGGATAACCCAGGTGTTTCTTGTGAGTCAGTATTATAATTGATTAACCACTCAGAAGCCAGAGGTGAGAGTTCAAGTAGAAGATGTAGGAAATAGAAATAGGACCGTCGAAGTCAGTGCTGGGAGGGTGAGACAGGAGGATCACAGGTTCAAGGCCAGCCTCAGTTATTTAGCATGGACCCTCAGCAATTTAGCAAGACTATTACAAAATGAAAGATAAAGGGGGCTGGGGGTGTAGCTTGAAGGTAGAATGCCCCAGGGTTCAATCCCACCCCCCCAAAAAAAAGGCCAGAGAGGACTGCCAAAACACAACAAAGATATTTACCAAGTCTAATAGCAAACCCATAGAATATTTTTTACTAACTATTCCCATTAAAATAAAAAACTAGCCGGGAGTGGTGGCGCACACTTGTAATCCCAGTACTTGGGAGGTGGAGACCGGAGGATCTGGGTTCACGGCCAGCCTCAGCTACTTAGTGAGGCCCTCCGCAACTTCGTGAGACCTGGTTTCCAAATAAAGGATAAAAAATAGGGCTGGGGGTGTAGCTTGGAGGTAGAATGCTCTTGGGTTCAATCCCCGGTACCGCAAAAAATAAAATAAAATAAAAAATAAAAATAAAAAACTAAACCAGGTGTGGTGGCACATGCCTGTAATTCTAGTACTTGGGAGGCCAAGACAGGAGGATCACAGGTTCAAGGACAGTCTCAGCAAGTAGTGAGACTTTCATCAACCTAGTGAGACTGTTTCTTTTTTTTTTTTTTTTTTTTTTTGCGGTACCGGGGATTGAACCCAGGGGCTTTCTACCTCTGAGCTACATCCCCGGCCCTATTTTTTATACTTCATTTTGAAACCGGGTCTCACAAAGTTGCAGAGGCCTCACTAAGTAGCTGAGGCTGGCCACGAACCCGGATGCTCCAGTCTCCGCCTCCCAAGTACTGGGATTACAAGCGTGCGCCACCATGCCCAGCCGAGACCCTGTTTCAAAATAAAAATAAAATAGGGCTAGGGTTGTAGCTGGCAGGTAGAATGCCCCTGGGTTCAATCTCCAGTACCAAAAAAAAGAAGAAAAATTAAAAGACTCTACCAATAAATTAATTTTTGAAAGATTAATAATTGAGCCAGAAGCCGGGCGTGGTGGCGCATGCTTGTAATCCCATTACTTGGGAGTCTGAGACAGGAGGATTATAGGTTCATGGCCAGCCTCAGCTACTTAGTGAGGCCCTCCACAACTTAGTGAGACCCTGTTTTGAAATAAAGAATAAAAAATAGGGCTGGGGGTGGAGCTCAGAGGTAGAATGCCCCTAAATTCAATCCTCAGTACTGAAAAAAAAAAAAAGTAAAATAGGAGTCAGGCATGGTGGCACACACCTATAATCCCAGTACCTGGGAGGCTGAGACAGGAGGATAGCAAGTTCGAAGCCAGCCTTGGCAACTTAGTAAGGCTCTCAACAACTTAGCAAAACCCTGTTTCCAAATAAAAAATAATAAAAAGGGCTGGGGATATAGCTTAGAGGTAGTTTCAGCATAAGAATAGATAAAGTAGCGAGGTAGGAAAGAAAAAGGTTCTGAAACAGATTTCAACATATAAAGGAAGTGAAAATATAACTGTAGGCATTTCAATTCAGCTGGGAAAGGATGGTTTATTTATTTATTTATTTATTTATTTATTTATTTATTTTTTGGTGGTACTGGGGATTGAACCCAGGGGCATTCTACCTCCAAGCTACACCCCCAGCCCTATTTTTTATTCTTTATTTTGAAACAGGGTCTCATGAAGTTGCAGAGGGCCTCACTAAGTAGCTGAGGCTGGCCACGAACCCAGATCCTCCAGTCTTAGCCTCCCAAGTACTGGGATTACAAGCGGGCACCACCACACCCAGCTGGATGGTTTATTTATTAAATGGTCATGAAGAAAACATGACTCCCCATTTGGAAGAAAAGAAATGTGGATTCCCTATTTCAAAATATGTAAAAATTACTTCCAGATGGATTAAAGGTTTAAATATAAAACTGTGAGATATTAAAAGAATATTTAGGAGGATATTTGTATTGAAGAGGGATGAGCCTAAGACAGAAAACCAGGGGCCGTGAAAGAGACAACAGAAGCCGGGCATGGTGGTACATGTCTGTGATCCCAGTACCTGGGAAGCTGAGACAGGAGGATCGCAGGTTTGAGGCCACCCTTAGCAACTTAGCAAGATCCTCAGCAACTTAGCAAGACCCTGATTCAAAGTAAAAAATAAATAAATAAATAAGCCCGGCATGGTGGCACACACTTGTAATCCCAGTACTTGGGAGGCTGAAACAGGAGGATCACAGATTCAAGGCCAGCCTCAGCTACTTAGCTAGACCATGTTTCAAAAAATAATAATAATAATAATAAGGGTAGGGGTGTAGCGCAGAGGTAGAATGCCCCTGGGTTCAATCCCTAATGCCACACACACAAAAAAATTAAATTAAAAAGGTCTAGAGGTAGAATGTCCTGTGTTCAATCTTTAGTACAAAGGAAGAAAGGAAGGAAGGAAATGAATCATCCATCCATCAAGAAAGAAAAAGTCATCCATCAAGCTGTCCACTTTTTTTGTGTGTGTGTGGTACTGGGGATTGAACCCAGGAGCATTCTACCTCTGAGCTACACTCCCAGCCCTATTTTTTATTTTTATTTTGAAACAGGGTCTCGGTTGATGAGAGTCTCACTACTTGCTTAGGCTGTCCTCAAACCTGCAATCCTCCTGTTTTAGCCTTCCAAGTACTGGGATTACAGGCATGGGCCACCACACCCAGCAAGCTGTCCACTTTTACGTATCAATTCTGTATACATGTGAGATATCAAAATAAAGATGTTTTAAAACACAGAAAATAGCTGGGCGTGGTGGCGCACGCTTGTAATCCCAGTACTTGGGAGGCTGAGACAGGAGGATTGCAGGTTCACAGCCAGCCTCAGCTACTTAGTGAGGCCCTCCGCAACTTCGTGAGACCCTGTTTCAAAATAAAGAATAAAATATAGGGCTGAGGGTGTAGCTCTCAGGTGGAATGCCCCTGGGTTCAATCCCTGGTACCACCAAAAAAATAAATAAAATTAAAAATAAAATTAAAATTAAAAAATAAAATATAAAATATAAAAATAGGGCTGGTGGTGTCACTCGGAGGTAGAATGACCCTGGGTTCCATCCCCAGTACCCCCCCCCACACACACACACACAAAGATGGGGAAAGATGCATGACCATAGGAAACTGCCCAATTTTTGACCAGGCAGGCCGCTGGAATCCTGGGCCCTAGTCCGCGGATCACAGGTCCAAGAGGCCGCTCACCCCCCACGCCGGTCTTCTGCTGCGCCACGTAGGACTCGAAGCGCAGGCGGAAGCGGTCCTCGCCGCCTCGGCGGCCGTGCGTGCCGTCATCCACCAGGAAGAAGGCTGAGTAGTTGTAGTCCAGGGGAAACTCGACCCCGTCCTCAGGGTCGCCGTGCCAACGATACCTCGCAGGGAAGGAACCCTGGGGACAAATACACAGACCAGGGAACCTTCCAGGAGGACAGCACCAGAGACTCCTCCCTGTGACTCAGAAACTCAGGACAGAGCCCCCCTCCCTCAGACCCAGGGGTCCAGACCCAGCCCTCCCCCATCAGACCCAGGGGTCCAGACGCCAGTCCTCCTCCCTCCGACCCAGGGTTCCAGGCCCCAGCCCTCCTCCCTCACACCCAGGGGTCCAGGCCCAGCCCTCCTCCCTCACACCCAGGGGTCCAGACCCAGCCCTCCCCCATCAGACCCAGGGGTCCAGATGCCAGTCCTCCTCCCTCCGACCCAGGGGTCCAGACGCCAGTCCTCCTCCCTCCGACCCAGGGTTCCAGGCCCCAGCCCTCCTCCCTCACACCCAAGGGTCCAGGCCCAGCCCTCCTCCCTCACACCCAGGGGTCCAGGCCACAGCTTTCCTGTTTTCCCAGAGGCTAGGCTGTACCTTGGGGTTGGTGAGGGTGTCTCTATTCCGAACCACACCCCAGGGGGCCACACCCATGGCCACCACCTTGGTGCCCCCAGTGCTAGCTGTCTGGTGGTCCCGCACGGCCACACCAACATGCCGGCCAATGCCTGTGTGCAGCCCCCCGGTGACGATCCAGGCTCCTGCACGGAGAGAGAGAGACATGTGGAGACAGGGAGAAAAATCAAGAGTAAGACAAAGACACCTAGAAATTGGAAGCGGGCAGAATCCAGAGAAGCCAGGAGCCGGCAGCAGGGAACCAGGCCCAGGAACACAGCCCCACCCACCCTCGGTCACCTGTGCTCTGGGCAGCCCGCACCAGCCCGCGTCGCAGCAGGTCCTGCAGCCAGGTCTGGAGAACGGGGCCACCCGATCCCCCCAGCACTGACACCACCAGGTTCGGGGCACGAAAGCCCCATGTGCGTGTGACCAGACTATAAACCGTTGCAGGATCGGTGCGGTCAGAGAGCCGGAGGAACTGTGGACACACAAGAGGAGGGGACACGGGGAGGAGGACAGAGACCCAGAGACAGAGGAGGACAGAGACCCAGAGAGACAAGGACAGAGACCCAGAGAGGGGGGACAGAGTCCCGTAGAGAGGGGAACAGACACCCAGAGGGACAGAGATCCGGAGAGAGAGGGACAGAGATCCAAAGAGAGGGGGGCAGAGACCCAGAGAGAGGGACAGAGACCCAGAGAGAGGGGGACAAAGATTGAGAAAGCCAGGGATGGGCAAATGGGGAGACACCGCATTCAGCTTGGACACCCCCAGGTCCCACTCTGGGAGCCCGAGTGATGCCAATACCCCTAGCCCTGCCCAGACATGCAGGCCTCACATTGCTGGGCTTGCGGCCGGCGCCCTGAAAGTCCAGGTCCCCGTAGGCATCCGTGGGCTTCTCTGTGGTGTGCACATCACTGTCCCACACGGTCACCACGGCCGCCCCAAACGCATCCTCCACAGCCACTGCTGGGTGGGCACTCCGGGGGCGCCCACACTGGCATAAGGTCCCTCTGGGGGTGTGAGGGTGGAGTGTGAACCCAGGGGTGCCCCCGCTTCCCCCCGCCATCCTGTACAAGTGTCCTTCTTCTGTCAGGGGGCTGTCTATATTGACCCCATGTTCCCAGAGGTGGTCAGTGTCCACACTGACCCTGGCACTGGCTCTGACCGCCTGAGGGGGCAGCTACAGTCACTCTTCCCTACTGGAAGGAAGCCAGCTGTAAGCTCAGCAGGGAGTCTACAGGGCCCGGCTCTCACTGTGGCCAGCAGACCAGAAAGGGAAAAGCCAAGACCAAATAGATGGTGTCCACTACGAAAAGGAAACTTCAAAAGAAGAAGAAATGTCTTTTAAGAAGAAAAATCCAGAGAGAGAGAGAGTCATTCGGAGAGAAGAACGCTCAAGAGCTAGAGGCTGGGGCAGCTGTGTGATTTGGGGCAAGCGGCTTCACTTCTCTGAGCCTAAATTTCCTCCTCAAATGAAAAGACAATAATAGCGCAGCCTACTCCATGGAACTATAAGGAGCCGACGGAATAACGCAATGTTTCCTGAAATGAGGATTGCATAGCGGTCCCAGTTGGAGGCAGGCTGCGTGAACTTCACACAGAGCTTTAAATAACCTTGAATAACACAGTGAGAAAGTCATTCCTTTTTCTGACTACAGCCAAGGAGAGGGGCTCAGCTGGGTGCCTGAATATCCTTCATGCCTAACCCTTTGCTTTCTTTTTAACAGAGGAAAGCAGGCCTTGGGCCCAGAAAATGGGGATCCAGCAAAAAGGTAAATAAATATCTTTATTTGCTTTTCATTGTATTTGGTCTCTGGCTTGTTTCTTTCTCTTTGTGGCAAATGAAAAGGGGTTTCCATCTATGGTCACCTTATATAAAATTTTTTTCTCCCTAAATAAATGAACAAATCTCCTTTGGAACTGTGATTGGCACCCAAATTTCACTGTTTTTTGTTTTGTTTTGTTGGTGCTGGGGATTGAACCCAGGTGCGTTCTACCTCCGAAATACACCACTAGCCCTTTTTACTTTTTGTTTTGAAACAAGGTCTCATTAGGTTACTGAGAGTCTCTCTACATTGCTGAGGCTGGCCTCGACCCTGCGATCCTCCTGTCTCAGCCTTCCAGATACTGGCAATACAGGCATGTGCCACCATGCCTGGCGTACTTTTTATTTTTATTTTTATTTTATTTTATTTTTTTTTTTTTGTGGTACTGGGGATTAAACCCAGGGTCATTCTACCTCCAAGGTACACCCCCAGGCCTATTTTTTTTTTCTTTTTGCAGTACCGGGGATTGAACCCAGGGGTGTTCTACCTCCAAGCTACACCCCCGGCCCTATTTTTTATACTTTATTTTGAAACAGGGTCTCATGAAGTTGCAGAGGGCCTCACTAAGTAGCTGAGGCTAGCCATGAACCCAGATCCTCCGGTCTCTGCCTTCCGAGTACTGGGATTACAAGCGTGCGCCACCACGCCTGGCCCTATTTTTTTTATTCTTTATTTTGAAACAGGGTCTCACTAAATTGCAGAGAGCCTCACTAAGTAGCTGAGACTGGCCGCGAACCCAGATCCTCCTGTCTCAGCCTCCCAAGTACTGGGATTACAAGCGTGCACCACCACGCCCGGCTTGTATTTTTTATTTCTGAAACACTGTCTCAGCTGGACGTGGTGGCACTCATTTGTAATCCCAGTACTTGGGAAGCTGAGACAGGAGGATCGCAGATTCGAAGCCAGCCTTGGCAATTTAGTGAGGTTCTCCTCAACTTAGTGAGACCCTGTTTCCAAATAAGAAATAAAATCGGGGCTGGGGGTATAACTTGGAGGTAGAATGCCGCTGGGTTCAATCCCCAGTACCAAAAAAAAAAAAAAAAGAGAGAGAAAGAAAAGAAACGGTCTCACTAGGTTGCTGAGGGCCTTGATAAATTGCTGATACTGGCCTCAAACCTGTAATCCTCCTGTCTCAGTCTCCCAAGTACTGGGATTATAGGCATGTGCCACCACGCCCAGCTGGACTCCTTAGATGCTAATGGATTACAATTAAAGCAAAGCAAAAACTCAGCTTTGACAAAATCTCAAGTACTCAGTAGCCACACGTGGCCAGTGGCAGCCACGTTGGATATGGACAGAGACCTTTTTTTTTTTTTTTGCGGTACTAGGGATTGAACCCAGGACATTCTACCTCCGAACTACACCCCCAGCCCTATTTTTTATTCTTTTATTTTTGAAACACGGTCTCACTAAGTTGCGGAGGGTCTCACTAAATAGCTGAGGCTGGCTGTGAACCTGCAATCCTCCTGTCTCAGCTTCCCAAGTACTGGGATTACAAGTGTGCACCACCATGCCCGGCTGGACAGAGACCTTTTTATAACAGGAAATTAGAGGTTCCTTTTACTAAAAGCCTGACTCTTCACTTAGGCCTGTAAATACCTAATGGGCAAATAAAAGCAGGATAAAGCTTGGCATCTCTGCCTTCATTTTTACCCCCCAGTACTATGGCTTGAACTCAGGGGCATTCTGTTATACTACTTGCCCTTTTTATTTTTTATTTTGAAACAGGGTCTCACTAAGTTACTAGGGTCTTGCTAAATTGTTAAGAGTGGCCTCAAATTGGCGATCTTCCTTTCTGATTCCAAGTACTGGGATTACAGGCATGCGCCACCACGCCCAGCATGTCTCCTTTATAACTGTGAACTTTGTGTCAGATTCCTGCTTAGCTCAGCATGCAGGCATGTTAATCACTTAATGAGTATAATACAAAGTTTATTAGCTCTAAATTTACCTAACTTATCTCATCCCTCCTCAAGACCAGGAGAACAGAGCCAGGCATGGTGGTGCACGCTTGTGATCCCAGTACTTGGGAGGCTGAGACTGGAGGATCCGGGTTTGCAGCCAGCCTCAGCTACTTAGTGAGGCCCTCCGTAACTTAGTGAGACCCTGTTTCAAAATAAAGAATAGCACCGGGCGTGGTGGCGCATGCTTGAAATCCCAGTACTTTGGGAGGCGGAGACCGGAGGATCCGGGTTCGCGGCCAGCCTCAGCTCTCTCTCTCTCTCTCTCTCT
>PVJS01065040.1:0-10084 GCA_004027185.1 Glis glis | reverse complement strand
GGGATTGAACCCAGGGGCATTCTACCTCCGCGCTATACCCCTGGCCCTATTTTTTTTATACTTTATTTTGAAACCAGGTCTCACGAAGTTGTGGAGGGCCTCACCAAGTAGAGAGAGAGAGAGAGAGAGAGAGAGACGGAGAGAGAGAACGAGAGAGCTGGGGCTGGCCGCGAACCCGGATCCTCCAGTCTCCGCCTCCCAAAGTACTGGGATTACAAGCATGCGCCACCACGCCGGGCTTATTTTTTTGCTTTGAAACAGGGTCTCACTAAGTTGAGAAGGGCCTCACTAAGTTGCTGAGGCTGGCAGTGAACTTGCGATCCTCCTGTCTCAGCCTCCCAAGAACCAAGATTACAAGCGTGTACCACCATGCCTGGCTAGCTATAATTCTTTAAATAATTTGACTGGAGATTTTTGGAGTAAGTAAAAAAGATGTAGAAAAAATAACTTGTACTATAAGCAGATTGTCTATGAAATAAAATATTAGTGATCATTTTAACAATACCAGTAAAGAATGCCTTACAATCATGTCTTAGTAATAAATAATAAGTCTAAAAGTAAGAAGCAAAAACAACATCTCGAAGCCAGAAACTGTAGAAAACTATTAGATATATTTAGTTCTTTGGATTCAGACTAACAAATATTTGTTTCCTCTTCTTTTTACAATAACATTATATTTTACATTAATATTTCTAAGAATATAATATACTGAACCTGAACACAGTGAAATACTGGAAATGAATGTAAACCCCAAATACAATTAAATAAAAGAAATGAGAATACAACTTTAAGAAAAGAGGAAAAATATATAAATAATGTAATTATTTAAGATTTTTTAAATTTGGGTTTGTAACCACACCTTTTCGTACTTTGATTTGGAGATAGCATGCTGAACTCTTATACATAAAAGAGTGATGATTTTGCAAATTCAATGAAGTAGAAGCCAAAGGTACTCTAAAGAAAATCAACAAGACTGCAGTTTATCTTTTAGAGGGAAAAGACTAATAAAGTTTTGACAGAGAAGGCATAAAAAATAATGAATTAAAAGAGAGATACCCACAGATAAAGAAGACACTAAAAGATAAGATTTTATCGGTCCCCATATAAGTATGATTTTAAAAACAAAACTTTCAATGACTAAAAATGGTCTCATCAGAATTGACTCAGTTAGAAATGAATTGCTTCAGTAATCCTATGCAGATAGAGTTGATACAAATTCACTCTTCATGTTGATAAAAACACTGAAGCGGAAAAGTTCAAAGACTACATCCTTTGAAATGTTCCTAGAGCCTTGCCTCCAGGTTGATAGGACACTGTTAATCAACAGTGACATTATGCACATATATGAGAATACCAATGCCTATCTCAATATCTTGTATGGAGAAGGGGTGGGGTATGCAGAGGGAGCCAAGGGAAAACTCACCAACTACTGTGGGCATGCATGTATGTCACTATCACTAAGAACTACATCATTATGTGAGACCTGATTTATTCATAGTAAAACCTATAAAATTCAATGTATATTTCTTATATTAACATGTCAAGCATATTCATTTATTACTTCTTTGCCTTCAGAAAAACCAAAAGATAGAATTAATTCCAAAGCAAATAAATTAATTTTCGTTCATACCAAAAATGCCCTAATATATGTTTATTTGGAAAATAAGTTATTTATTAATTCAATGCTTATGAAAAAATATTGAACAAAAATCTCAGATTTTATAATGTAAAATTATGTTAAATACTTTAATATATATGTATATATACTTATACACACACACACACACATATATATATATATGAACAATTCAATTACCTTTTTTGACCATGTCTCAGAAATGTCATTAGATCTAGATTGAAGTTACAATGTCAAAATTTTGTTTTAAAGTCATAAAGTTTTTTGATGACCAATTTATAGAAAATTCTTAGATAACTAGATCATGTAATTAAATCAAGCTTAACAGTGTTACCATCTATTTTGCTTTTATCAGGGAAGTGTGAAAAATACTTTTTCAAAAATTTATTTGAAAAAATAATCCCATAAGAAGAGCAAGACAGAATGATAAAATAAGAGCAAACACTCCAAAGTAAAGCATACATACCTATATACACGCCAACTGTGTGCAATGAAATTTACTTAAAATACTCCCAATAAGTTATAAACCATGAACATAGTCTGTGTTCTCCATGCAGAATGATTAAAGGGAAGAAGGGCAAAGTTTCAAATGATAAAATATATGCACACACATTTTGAGCTATTTTATTTGGTTACTCTGTAAAAAAAAAGGAATTTTTAAAATAATATACCTTGATGATCAAAAAGTTCACATTTTACTATATGTAGATACCTAAGTGAAAATAAAAATATTCTTGACACAGAGGAACTTTTAAATATTACTTTTAAAGTTTAGAGACTCTCTGAATTTAAGCTTACCCCAACAGCTATGACATAATGATATTCTATATATCAAATGAAATTAATACAAGATGAGATGACTCTTTCATCACAGCAGGCAGACTAGAGTTAAAAAAAAACCTGAATATGGATCAAGGTATTAGGTGTTTAAAGGGCAACTCAGGTATAGAGCAATACAGAAATATTTATCTTGAACTGACATTTTAATATATTATATAATCAAATGTATCTTTACGAAATGATTTATTATTTTAGGAATAACTACTAAATTTGAAAAATATCCCTATTTCCTTGTCCTACAAAGTGTACTTTTATAGATCTAAAGAGATTTCTTTAGTCATTTATAATCATTGCTCTATTTATAATAAAAGATACAGTGAAAGAAATTCTGCAGTTGCCATATAATGCACAAGTCGAGTCTTATTCTAAATAATTCTCTTATGAATGCTAATAGTATCTTGTTCTGATCCAAATATCCCCTCTCATTAGAATGCCTTTGCTACCTATAATAATGTGCTTGGGGTTTCTCAAGTTTAAATACCAAGGCAGAATTACATTTTCAGTTATAGTTTGTATGTGATAATTTTAAGTAAAATATAATATTATTTAAACTTGAAAATGTGTACTTTTCATAATAGAAAAACATATAAGAACCAAAGTAGTAAATTTACTCATTGTTCATTTCTTTCCCAAAATTTAGAGTCATTCTGACTTTATTGAAAATACATACAAATTACAGCTGCAGCTGCATGCTTGTTTATATTTATGAAATAAGTTAACTTGTATCTTATGAGTAAATATAATGTATTCACATCCTACACAAAATTATATATTCAGTATGGGATACTGAAGTATGAGATACACCAATCAGACTTCTGTGGTTGGGATTATTTTTCTTAAAATACATATTGCTAGAAATAAAGACTTATTACAGAAATGTTTAAGTAGTCATATATATTGATGTATCTATGGAATTCTAAATTTGAAATTTTTAAAATTTCATTTTACCAAAACCATATGACCAGCCTCGCATGCATGAGGCCCTGGGCTCAATCCCTAGCACAAAAAAAGTAAAAAGTAAAAAAAATCAATAGATGCAGAGAAAAAATATGATAAAATCTAACACGCTTTCATAAGAAAATACTCAACAAACCAGAAAATGAAGGGACCAACCAGATTAAGATTAGCTATGAAAAACAGCTAAAATTTTGATTAATACTGAAAGACTGAATGCTTGCTCCTGCAACCAGGAATAAGACAAAGATGCTCACTTTTACCACCTCTGTTCAATATTGTACTGGACAGTCCAGCCAGGTCAATTAGGCAAAGCAGTAAATAAATAAAAGGCATCCAGATTGGAAAGGAAGAAATAAAACTATCTTTCTTTTGTAAATGGCATAATCTTGCACACAGAAAATCTTGAAGAATGCACAGAGAAGTTATTACAGTTAATAAACAAGTTCAAAGCCAGGTGTGGTGGCACACACCTGTAATCCCAATGGTTGGGAGACTGTGACAGGAGGATCACAGGTTCGAGAACAAGTTCAGCAACAATGTGAGACCCTGTTTCCAAGCAAAATAAAGCAAAAAAATAAGTCTGGGGTGTAGCTCAGAAGTAGAATGTCCCTGGTTTCAATCTTCAGTACCACAAAAAAAAAAGTTCAGTAAGGTTGCAGGATACAAGACCAATAACCAAATATATATATTAAAAATAATAAACAAATATATATAACCAAATGTATATAATATATACTAAAAATGAATACTCCAAATGAAATTAACAAAATATTTCACTTAGAAAACTTCAAAAAATACTTAGAACTAAATAGTGCAAGTCTTGTATCCTAAAACTCCAAAATTCTGTGGAAAGAAAATAAAGGTCTAAATAACTGGAGAGAAATCCAACAGCTAAAGGTGGAAATATATAATTCTGTTGAGATTGCAGTATTTCCCAAGTTGATCAACAGAATCTATGAAATCTCTATCAAAATTCCAGCAGGCCATTTTTTTCTAGGAATTGACAAGCTGATCCGAATATCCATATAGAAATTCAGTGGGCCCAGAATATATGACAAGTCTTGAAAAAGAATAAGAAAAAACTAAATTGGAGTACAAAATTTCCAATTTCGAATTTGACAACAAAGCTATAGTAATAAAGACTAGCTGGAACTAGCAAAGAATAAACATATATCAACGGAATAGAGATAGGAGTGCAGAATTAAATATGGTCAGTTGATTTTCATTGGATGCTCAAACAATACAATGGGGAAAAAGGACCTCTTCAACAAGTGGTCCTGGGACAACTGGATGTTCCCATGCAAAAGAACGAAGCTGGGCCCCTTCTTCACACCAAACACATGCAATAAAGGGTTAAAACATATCACCGTCCTAAATATATGAGCTAAAATTATAAAATTCTTAGAAGGGAACATATGTTCATGTTCATTTGTGGGTAGGAGGCAATTAAGCAAGAAAAAGAAATAACACACACACACACACACACACACACACACACTCTGAACTTCCAAAATTAAAATGTTTGTCCTTTAAGGGAAATCAAGAAAGTGAAAGTGGGAGAAGAGTTTTCTAAATCATATAAACAAGAGGATTTTTGCCAAATTACATCATTTTTAATTCTTAGTAATAAAAAGATTTTTTAAAAACCCAATTTAAAAAATGGGCAAAGTAACAGATTAAACATTTCTCCAAAGAAGATATATAAAAAGCCAATTAAGATATGAAAAGATCCTTAATATCATTATTCATCAGGAAAATGTGAATCAAAACCACGATGAGATTCCACTTCAAATCCACTAGGGTGGCTATAAGCAAAACGACAATAACAACTTTTTTTTTTGTGGTTCGGGGGATTGAACCCAGGGGCATTCTACCTCTGAGCTACACCCCCAGCCCTATTTTTATTCTTTATTTTGAAACATGGTCTTGCTAAGTTGTGCAGGGCCTCACTAAGTAGCTGAGGCTGGCCGCGAACCCGGATCCTCCTTTCTCAGCCTCCCAAGTACTGGGATTACAAGCGTGCGCCACCATGCCTGGCTCAATAACAACTTTTGATGATATAAAATTATGCAGCTGCTTGGTAAAGCAAATTGGTAGTTCCTCAAAATGTTCAAGTGAAGGTTATCATATGACCCAGTAATCATATACATACATATATATACTAATATATTATACATAATTTTGATTGACTCATTTGTTAACCAAAAATAAAATTAAAAATTACATATATATGTAAAATGAAACACATCTACACACAAAAATATTCTATATATATATTATTCACAATAGCCCAAAATGGAAGCAACTCAAATGTCCATCAACTGATTAATAGGTAAATAAAGATATGGTATGTCCATCAATGAAATATTATTTGCCAATATAAAAGAATGAAAAGTGAAGTTTTGATATGTACTACATTAATCTTGAACTTTGAAAACAACATGGATGAACCTTGAAAACATGTTAATTCAAAAAATCTAGTTACAAAATATCACATATTGTATGGTTCTATCTATGATAAGCCAAAATAGGCAAAAAAGAGGGAAAAAACATACTAGTAGTTGACCAGTTTTAGAAAATGGGGTGGGGGGTGGGTAATGAACAATGGACAGTGATCTAAAGTGGGTGTGATGGGGTTTCATTGGAGAGGGTGATGAAAATGTTCTAAAATTTGATCATGGTAATGTTTTCTCATCTCTATGAATATTCTAAAAACCACCAAATTATTCAATTTACTTAGGTGAACTGAATGGTCTATGAATTGCATCTCAGTGAAGTCGATTTTTAAAATGTCCATTTCATTATCTTTCCACAAAGAAATGTTGCACCCACGAAGTCCCAAACACCAAAAACATAAATCTTAGGGTTTTTGCTAAATGACACAACTTCTTCACCTGTTGCACTGACTCAGGTTGAGTCCACTTCAGCAGCCTTTTCAAATCAGCCCGCTCTTCACGCTCACTGGCCCTGCCTCAGCTGAGTGGTCATGGCTTATTGTCGAAATAATTACAACAGCTTCCCTGCAGTTGCTGCTGCTGCCACCAGACTCTAATCTCTCCAGACCCATGGCCCACACACTTGTCTTCCTAAAGCACAGGCTCTGATAGCTATTCCAAGATTCTGTCCATAGTTCCCATAATTAAGTCCAAAATCTTTAGCAGAGATACGAGGTACTTCTCAACTTGGCCCTATACAATATTTTAGCCTAATACCCCAACTTTCCAACCAGTAGTGTATACCCAAGGTCATCTTCCTAGCAACTTAATTTGTTGCTTTTTGAACACTATATGTGCTCCACGCCTCAACAATTTCAAATACTACATTCCCTCCACCTTTCGACTTTCCTACCTGATTAATGTTTATCTCTCAAGCACCACATTTAGATGTTACCTCTTCTATGAAGCCTTCTAGGAGTCCCCACATATGCATTTAGTAGTTTTTTTCTTCTGCTCAGGAAGACTTTATTTCTTTAATATGGTATTGAAAAGTATTATATTGTTATTTTTGTTTACATATCTGTCTCCCCATTTTCCAACCCATCTATTATAATGTTCATTATATCAGGAAATGTTCAGTTAGTGTTGATGAAAGCATGGAATCAGTGCAGAACTAATAAGTTTATGTATTGACACCTCTGCTTCAGGGTGAGTGGAAACTTCAACAGAGGGGCAAATTCTCCCAATTCCTCACTCCTGAATTCACTATGTCCAAATTTAACATAGTTTACTAGAGCTAGGAGGAACTTCTACTAGATTAACATGATAAAGAATAGTCAAAAGATGGTATAAAGGACTCTTAAAACTCTCAAATTATGTCTAAAAAACTTTTACTAGAGGAAGTATTTGGCCTTTATGTATTAATGCTAATTCAAAAAAGGTAGTTACAAAAAAATATATTGTATGATTCTAGTTATATGATTCCATTTATATGAAATGGTCAATACAGGCCAGAAAAAGAAAAAAAGAACCAAAGAAAACATAGTAGTAGTTGACCAGTTTTAGAAAATAGTTGATTCATTTGTCAACCAAAATTAAAAAGTGCTTTCTATAACTCATAAAAATTTACTACCTTTTTTGTTTAAAATTGAATGTAAATTATGATCAAACACAGAAGAAATATTCTATGTTAAATACTGTCCACCAGGAAATGTGAAAGCTAAATTTGTAGGCTTATAGATTTATTACAGGGAATCAATAATTTTCCAACAATATGCTCATATGAATTACTGATGAGGTCACATACCTTTTGTTGGCAAATATTTTTAGCAGATACATCCTACATAACTAGTATAGATCTCATTATTATATAAATACAGTGCACACAAGGCTCTATTTAAATGTTCCTAGGAAATCTCATCTTTGTCAATCATTTTCAGTGCATTCCAATAGATATTTTATATAAAATAGGAATCACAAAACTAAGTTTCTAACAATAAATCTCATATTTTATATTTTACTCTAATTTGTCTTTAAATTTCTAAAAAAATGACAAAAATATCAACAACAAATATATGGCTTATTTACCAATACAAAGTATGCTTTTGAGAAATACAGAGTAATAACTAAAAATATAAAAATTTCTAAATAAAATTATACTTCAAATATGTATTTTCTAGTTGGAATAAATGATAATATTGATAATATTAAATACTATGAAAATATTTAAAATTTTAAATGATAAACATCAGATGAATTAATTAATTTAGCTGATACTTAGAATTGCCTAATAGTATCTAAATTTCTAATACTGAAAATAGACATGATGGTATGATAGTGAAAATTAATGACTACAATGCTAATTTCTTATAAATACTTTGGACTGTATAGTAAAGTATTTTTCATGTATCCAAGTGCAAAAATAAAATTTATCGTGATTTACATAATGGCCCACATAAAATTAAATAAAACAACAAAGTCTAACTCTGGAAAAAATGCATTGTATATTTTGTGCACGGCAATATAAGTTTTTATGAAAACATAAAATAAATTTAGCTTACTAAATTAGAAGAATTCAGAGCAACTGCCTCAGAAATTTCTTCAGAAACTTCCCACTTTTCTCCCATTTAATCACCAAGTAAGCAACCAAAGGAAAACAAAACTTTTGCAAACTATGTAATTCAAAAATGTAAGAAGTAATCTATACTCACATGCTTGGAATGATGAAATCCTTGATGTCTACAAGTCATATGTCAATAAATCAACTTCACTTAAAATAATACTGAGAGTATATATGCTCTCACCATGGTCTCAAACATCACTGAAATGGAAATATACATACCTGCCCACACCAACCATATTCCAGCATTGCAGAGTTGGAGAATATACTGCTCTCAAGATTCTGAATATAAGTGTAAAAGCTATTGATCCATTCAAAAGGAATCTGCTATTTTCCTTCTTCAGAAAGTGGTTACCAACTGCAACTTACTTAGCCATCAACTCTGCCACAATCCAAGCTTTGTTGTAATGTTGTGCTCTTACAGCTAAAACCTGTTGATAATGAACCTGAACCCATTATTTTGAGTCAATGAATTGAAAGAAATAGGGCAAAGAATGAAAGCCACAGGGCCAATTACGAGCATTCTTTGATGTATTACTTGCCAGCACCCACCATATCACTTTGAGTCTTTGTCTTGATCCCCTCTGTTACTCATTAATTATTCTGGAAGGGTTAAAGTTCAGAGAGCTAATTGTACAAACCGTCTTTCTTGGTAGGGATTCTCCCTATCTGACACTTTCCCCAACTGTGCCCAGCCACCTTGTATTATGCCAATTAACCCAATTCTTGGCATTTTTGCTCGTCTTTCCAGCATTTTTTCAGGCTTTGCCTAAAATATTTACACTGGGTTGCCTGGAGAATAAACCAGGCAACTTTAAGATTTGATTAGAATTTATTTCATGATATAATCTTTCCTAAATTCCTAAGGGTATAATTAAATTTTTATGTACTGATTATGTCACAAACATCACATTATTTATAACAAAAATATTTTAACTAATTCCTGAATATTTGGCAATGTGAAATTTTTCATTCTACTCTTCTACACTAACTACAGACCATTCTAATAACAATTACTTTTTCCACAATTGTCATCCAAGATCTAAACTGAGAAAATTCAATTTTTATATGGCATATTTGGTCATATTTCTATAATATATGAACTATCCCCAATATTGTCAGGATATTTAAAGGAATCAACTTGTAAGTGTCCATATACCTTCTGAAAAATTCCAATATTTGATCATTATGAAAATTCTGATATGAAATTCCATAAATAAATAAGCATGACTTATAACAGTTCTGGGATGTATCACACCATGCTTTATATTTATATTTTTCAAAATCTTCAAAAATCTATTGCTTTCCTTATATTTAAGCTTTAATAAGTATCTAGTAATTGTTCAAAGGTACCTGTTTTACAGGCCTATGAAGAAACCAGTTACTAGAGTGGTTTTAGTTATTGTGTTAATCAGTATTTCATACTACACATCAAGCATTTGCTGGCTGTTGTAGCAAAAGAACGAATTAGTCAACTTTGGGCTAATGGAAGTGTCAAATGATCAACCAAGAAACACTAATATAAATGTTGATAAACATCAGCTAACTTGAAAAAGAGTAAACAAACCTATCGACCTGAAGCAACAAAGGAGTCAG
>PVJS01065039.1:0-10084 GCA_004027185.1 Glis glis | reverse complement strand
ACTGAATTAGTGGTTGCTCCAATCCTAAGACTCCAGCTCTTAGACCGTTCGACCAGCTACTGGTTCCTCTGACCCTCCACGTGCAGTCAGAACCTGGGACTACATTGCTGCAAACTGTAAGCCATCTGATAAATCCTTTTTTTAAAAATATACTCATTCTGTGTATTCTGTTAATCTAGAGAACCCTGTCTAATACAGGCCCCTTCCCACCACCTTCTATCTCCTTTGTCCACCACAGGTCTCACCAAGTTGCTAAGGGTCTCACTAAGTTGCTGCAGCTGGCCTTGAACCTGTGATCCTACCATCTCAACTTCCCAAGTACTGGGGTTACAGGAGCACGCCGCTGTGCCCAGTTGCCTTCTTTAATTTCAGACTCAGCGTGGGCAGCTCTCCTTGAGAAAGCCTCTGATCACCACCGCCTGGACTGGGCCTCCAGACCCCCTAGCACATTTGCTTGTGTGACTATCTCCCCACACAGACCAATCCCCAATCTCCCCGCAATAGACCCCCAATCCCTACTTCCTAGTGTAGGGTCTGACTCATAGAAGAGCCTCATCAATGTTGGATGGATGGATGGATGGATGAACAGATACATAAATGAGTGAATGAATACATGAATAGGCCCAACAGGAAAACCACACAAAGAAAACTCTCTCCATGCATATGGGTTACCTCCAGACTGAATAGGGAAGATATCCCTCTCTTCAGGGCATTCGGGGCAGCCCTAAGCGCAATGACCTCTTCAGCACACCCTTAACACTAAGATTTCCCCTCCTGCTGCCTTTGAGCGGCCCCTCTGCTCCCACAGTTACCTTCCAGGGATATCCGCCTTCCTGGAACAAGAGAGGTCTGCGGAGGCCTCCGCATTGGAGTGTATTCATTGGCCAAAAGAAACGGTCTTGGTGAGCAGAGACTGCTGGTGTGGATGTGCTGCGTTGGGGTTCCCCAGTGGGGATGCTCGGTAGGTTGATCCAAGAAACATTAAAAAATTGCATTCATTCTATTGCAAGATCACAAAATTATGCCAAATTACGCACAGCCTTGTGGCTATGGCCAAATCCTGCACCCAAGGCTCTCAGTCCCTCACCTCTGCCAGGACTGGTCTCCCCCAAGCCTTGCAGGACTTTTCCTGGAAAATCCTAGATTTACACCCTCCTGCTGGTCCCCCAGCATGTCAGGCTGCAGGCAGGAATGGCCTGAAGGTCTCACTGAGCCACTGGATCCACCACCAGGAAGGGAAGCACGGAAGCTCCTCCTCCAAAGTTCTTAAACTCGGGAATTTGTCCACCAATTGCTGACAAGGGTCACAGCCAGGACCAGGCCCGTCATCACTTGGCTGCTTTTCTTATCACCAAGGGCACACCAGATGTCAGAGAGCACAGATGCCCTACACACAACTCTGTGGCAGAACATTCGCAGCTAAAAACACTCCTGCCTGGCCTGGTGCACTCAGGGCTGGCACCGGCTGAGGCGCCTCTGGGTCCACCTGGGCCAAGGGCTGTCTTGGGAAGCTCTGTGAGCACAGACCTCCCTGGGGAACATCCTGATGGGTGCTCGCATGGCACAAATGAGGTGCCTGAGCCCCACACCTGCAGCGGCACCTGTGTCTTGGAGCGCTATTTCCTGTCATCCTCACTACCACTTGAGGAGGTCAGTGTGGCTATCCCCATTTCACACATGAGGAAACTATGGCTCTGATCTCCTGAAATCACTCCACTACTAAGTAGCAGAGCCAGCTCCAAAACCAAGGTCCAGTTGACCCCAGGACCTGCTAGGCCCCTCCCCTCCCCTGGAACCTCTGAAGCAGTAATGGGTTCCCAGGGAGGCAGGGAGATGCCCATCCTCTCTCTAACCAGAGACCTGAACTTGACCCAAAAAGAGCTTCAATATCATGCCCAACTTAGAGTACCTTCCTTAAGCCGTAGGCTGCCCAACTTGGTCATATCCACTCAGACCCTGGCCACACCTCACCTTCCCAGGGGCCTTCTTAGATCCCCTCTAACACCTGGGCAGAATATGAGCCCCACGTCTGTACTGCCCCCACTCCAGCACACCTGGTACATCCCTCCATTAGTACACCCATCACGCTGCACAGTAATGATTATTCTCAGGTCTATGTGGATGGATCCGCAAGGTGCATGAATAAAAGGATGCATGAATGAATATGTGGTGTCACACTAACTCTACTTTGGTGTGCAAATTCCATATGTCTCCAGGAACAGAGAGGAGACGCATCTTCCCCCTAACAAGCTGAAGTCGATGACTTCCATTTTTCTATACCAAAGACACTCAGCATCCGTCACCTTTGTCAGTAGCCAAATGACACCACCTGACGCCTACCGTGGTGCGGTGGTGGAAGGATGTATTTACATAGTTTGTTTCCCTAGGATAGCATTTCCATCTCCGGGGGGCCCCTGGCTGAGAGTGAGATATTGGTGCATGTTTTGAATTCCCTCCACAATGATTTCATGCTGAATTTGCTGAGTCTCCAAGCAAAGTCATAAATGTAAAGGAGTATTTCTTTGGGCCTCCACCACATCTTTCATCCAGAAAATAAGTGGTGATAATATTTGTAATATGTTTACTGACAGAACCGGGGGCTCTGGGCAGATAACTCTTTTATGACACAAAGTACTTAACTAAGATGGAAAATGGCATTACTCATGTTAAATTCAAAATGAGCATTTTGTCCCAGATTGCTAGAAACCCAGTAAATGTCATTAGCTATCTGAGGTTACAATGAAATCCGCAAAGGGTTACTCTTTGGTAATTACATTTACTGTAGCTATAGAAACGAGGGACATCAGACCGAGCCCAGCTGACAGCTCTGTCTTTTCCCCCAAGAACGGCTCATCTACATGTTGCTGTCTCCAAAGACCGACTCCAGACTGCTGCATCTCGGCATGGGCAGCTTACTCTTGGGAGAATTGTTTTCCCCACAGGCACCAGGCTGGAGCCCCAGGACATGGGCTGCCGTGATTCTTGATTGGAAACTGATGATAAAAGACGGAGATGAGCCGCTCTTCCTGTGGCTTCTGCATTAAAATGTGCTCCTGAATGTGTGCCGGGAAGTTAGGCTTCCTGGGGCCATGGTTCTGTGGCGGATGCATTATTTATGGCCAGCGTGCTATTGTACAAAGCACTTCCCCACCACGGCGCTCCACACTGCCGCTTCCCAGCACACCCCTAACGTTCTTCCCTCCCAGGGCAAGCAACACACCCACCCACAGGAACCAGGCTCCGTTGGCCTTCTCAGACCCCATCCACACTGCAGCATAGGTCGACAACAGTCCAGGACCTGTGGCATCAGGAAGGGGAAACTGGAAGCACACAGGGAACCTGGGGGCCAGCAGTAGCTTCAGCCTCGGTGGGAAATGAGGCTGGTGCCCCATTAGCCTCTCAACCTGCAACCATCACCACCTTCCCTACTCTCTGTGAGAGCTGGTACCTGCCTGCCCCACCTGGATGCACCAGGATTCCCATCTTCCTCTAGACCAGTCCTTCTCAAAGTGGGGTCCCCAGACCTACTGCAGCAGCACTTCCTGAGACCTAGTTAGAATTTAGTCTCTTATAAGCCAGGTGCAATGGCACATGCTCGTAATCCCAGTACTTGAGAGGCTGAGATAGGAAGATCACAGGTTCAAGGCCAACCTCAGCAGTTTAGCGAGACCCTCAGCAACTTAGCAAGACTCTGTTTTGAAATAAAAAATTAAAAGGGCCGGGGGTGTAGCTCAGAGGTAGAACCCCTGGGTTCAATCCCCAGTACCAAAATAACAATAATAATAATTCAATTTCTTAACAAATGCTTAGTTTCTACTCCAAACCCATGGAAGCAGAAACTTCCTCAGTGGAGCCCTGTAATCAGTGTTTTCTAACAAGGCTTCTGGGTGATTCTGAGGCAAGTGAGATTTGAGAACTATTAAACCGCTCTTTCGATTCATCCGGGTAGCTCTCAAAAACCCCGACACCTGGCGGCACTCTCAGAGTGCAGGGCCTGCTGCCATCAGTGTCCTCACGAGCTCCTGGGCCATTCTCACGTGCAGCCGGCACCCTGCATGCTTCTCCAGAATGCAGATAGTGCCCAGTAAGCTGCCAGCAGTGCTGCCCCGGAGCCTCCTAAAGCCTGAGCCCCCGCCCCTGCTCAGCAGATCTCCACTGGGCCACAGCAGCACCCTGAGAGCAAACCTGGCCAGACCCTTGCCTACCGCACTGTCCCAGCCAGACCACGCTGCAAAGGGACCACAGCTGGCTGACCCTGGCAGGTGCCACCCACTGAAAGCAGGGGAGGCTTCAGGGAGGCAGGAAACCCAAATCCCCCTGGGCAGGCCACGGGAAGGCGCCCACAGGGACCGGCCTGCCTGAGCCCCATCCCAAAGCCCCAAGGCCAGGCCTGAACTTGGTAGCAGCCCCTCTCCCTAACTCTCCCACCTCACCTCCTGCTCACAGCCCCTCCACCCTGCCTTTCTTGTCCCCAATCCCTGAGGAATCTCTGATATGTGAAAAAGGTCTGCTAGGAAGCAAGGCAGGCTTTCTTTTTTTTTTCTTTTTTTTTTCTTTTTTTTTTCTTTTTTTTTTTTGCGGTACCGGGGATTGAACCCAGGGGCGTTCTACCTCCGCGCTACACCCCCGGCCCTATATTTTTTATACTTTGTTTTGAAACCGGGTCTCACGGAGTTGCGGAGGACCTCACTAAGTACCTGAGGCTGGCCATGAACCTGGATCCTCCGGTCTCCACCTCCCAAGTACTGGGATTACAAGCATGAGCCACCACGCCCGGCCTCTATTTTTTTCTTTTCTCTCTTTTCCAAAGGTCCTTTCATACAATTATGTTGTGTCTGTACTTTAAAATTAATAATTAAACAAATTGTCTCCATACGACAAGGCTAGGTCCATGCCCCCCACACATACACACAGACATGCCAGCTCCCCAGGGACACGTTCCCAGTGCACTCTACCCTCAGGAGGCCTCTCTGAGCTCCCTGCGGCCTTGGCCAGGCCCTAAGCACCCGCTCAGGATGCCTTCCTCCTCCTGCCATTATAATCTCTCTTGTCCCGTGCCCTCAATGACCACCTGGGTCCTCAAAGACCACCTGCAGTGAGGATCCCCCCTTAGAGACCTGGGATGTCCCAAGCCTGTTCCTATGAGAATCCAGCTTGGTCCTATCGTGCAGAAGTCCTGGACAGCCCAGCTCGGGAGGTGGCCATGTGTGCTTGCCTGTGCTGGGCTGGGTCACAGGTGGACTGACAACTCTAGCCAGACTCAGGGGGCCTCCCCTGCACTGCCCAGACCAGCACACACTCCATCCCACCTCCTAATGTCCCACATAGTCCAGCCTGTCCTCTAAAGCTGCTGCATCCTCCAGCGCACAGCCTCTTCCCCCATGGTCCCACAACAGCCTGTGACCGGGGTTCCTAGAGAGGACGCCGGAGCTCTTCAGGTCGCAGCTCCCTTCTCTCCTTCAAACGTCAAAGTAAACCAGTCACCATCAAGCTCCTCAGTCAGTGCTCAACATAGTTTTTCCAGCCCTGCAGGTGGGCCTGGGTGAGTTTTGTCTGTGCGTCTTGCTCAGGACAGGCCTGGGCAGAGGAGTAACTTCATGGGCACCCACTCAACTGCTCCCACTCCTGGGGGCTCTTCTTCGCCCTCTGGTCAGCCTGAGGCTGCCTCTCCAGCCAGGGCAGGGTCTCTGCTCCCATCCGGAATGTCCCAGCCAGCTCCCCTGGGCATTCAGTTGCTGTCACACCCCCCAAGACTGAAATTAAACTCACCCTGTTGGCAAGAGGGTCCACAAGCGACAACAGAGAGAGAAGCCCTCTCTCCATCCCAGGTGATCAGCACCCCAAACAAATATTTAATTCACCAGGCTGCCTGGAACATTGATACATGACTGTCACACAACATGGAGGTTAGGGGCACATTTATAGACACACACACAATCTCAGCCTGACCTAGAGCTGCCTCTTCTGCTCGTACCTCCCAGGCCACCCTGCTGTGAGCCCTCCTGGGCTGGCCTCTAGGGACTCAGACCAGGGGCTCTCTTGCTGGGAGACAACAGGAGGAGATCAGGAGGCTGAGCGGGAACGGTTTGGCCATGGCTGTGCCCCCGTTTAAAATCTCAGTTCCCACTGGCAGCCCCTCTCCGCCTGCTGCTTCCTCGCCCAGGCTCAGCCCCTGCCCCTGCCCCTTCAGTCTCTGGGATGGCACGGCTCCCTGCTAGTCCCTGAGTGCAGGCCTCTCCCTGGTTGCTTCCTCTTCCTTCAATTCTGTTCAGTGACCTCTGCAGGGGGTGATATGGTTCTTGCCAAACACTGACTAATTCACCTGGAAAGTCAGTCCCTTTAGGTGTTGATGTAGAGGTGGATCTCAGCAACATAGTCACACAGTCCTGTTTGAGGTGGGCTGGCTGCTAGTACGATTAGGTGGAGTCAGAGAATTAACTAGATCCAAAGTAGGACGGTTCCTAACAACTGGCAGAGTCTCTAGTGATATGCCTTAGGCTCTATCCTCAGAACTGTCTGTTTGACAGTTTTATGAATGACTTGGCAGAGGACATTGATTGCTACTGATCCCACCCCAGAGATAATTAATACTATATTTGGGATCTGAAAAGATCATGGTCATCTAGAGCAATGGGCCACATCGAGCAAAACGGAACTCAACAGAGATAGATAGAAAGTCACAGATATAAGAACAGGTGGAGAAGACTCAAGGGGAAGCTTGTGGGAGAAAAAATTTGGGTTCAGCCACCTTTAAGCTTAATATGAGCCAAGAGACTAGTGTGGCCACCAGTGGGTACCTTAACGTATGACGCCCAGGTTAAGGAAGGAGAGACCCACACACACACTGAACAGGCCAGGCGTCAGCTAGAAGTTCGGTTCTACCCTGAGCCTAACATTCAGTAGGGATGATGGTACTGTGGGGCAAAAGTGGAAGGTGGCCAGCCAAGTATACAGGACTGAACCCCAACATGGGGCACGGCTGAGGGACCCAGAGAAAACCAGGAGGCAGGCTAAGTATGAAGGTGACATGAGCGCCAGCTCCAGACACCTAAAAGGATTATCTCCAGGAAGATAAAGAACACGGGAGAAATGCCAAGGACTTTCTCCCTCTAATCCAATTAAAACAGTCTGCCATCCACTGACACAAACAGCATCCTCAGCATCAATGAGCAAAACCGTGCCCTGTCTCCAACTGCAGGCTTCCCACCACCAAGCAGGGGCCTGGGCGGTGTCTCCCTCCTGCCCCACAACGTGGCCTTCCAGCCCACCTAAGAATAGCAGAGAAAACTCAAAGATGAGTAAATAGATAAAATAAAAATCCCTATTAAGGGCTTTTTTGAAAAAGTCCAATTTTTTGAAAAAGAAAGTAGCCCAGTTCCAGAGGAATAGCCTATCCTAAAATAAACTCACATATAAAGAGCCCAAGAAGATTTGGGGGGGGGGGAATGCTATGTTATTTTCAAAGAGAAAAAAATATATTATGTCAATTGAATAATAGAATTAAAGACAAGTTAATATCTCAGTGATCCTAATAGAACCACTGTTGGAAGATATAAACAAACAGAATTGGTACCACCAAAAAAAAAAAAAACTGCACCCGTATAACAAGCAATATATTTGAGAAATGATTAGTCAGTTTAAGCTAAAATATGCTGTCATAGCAAGCAACCCTGAATCTCCATGGCATAAATCAACAAGTTATTTTCCCCTCACACTACACATTTATTTCAGATCAAGTGCAGCTCTGCCCCATGGCATCTTCATTTCAGGCCTCGGGTGAGGGGATTAGCCCCCATCTTGAAAGGCAGAGGGGGAAACAAACATGGCGGAACCATGTGTCAGCTCCTAAAGATTCAGTTCGGAAGAGCATATGCCAGTCTCACTGCCATTTCATCGGCCCTGGCAAGTAACATGGCCGGGGTAACGTCACCAAGGCAACCTGTAAATTCTCCCACTGTTACGGTTAGATATAGAATGGCCCCTTGAAACGCTCAAAAATTGCTGTTTGGAGTTGATATAATTGAGTCTTGAATGTTGTAATCCCAGTAGTGGATAAATCCATTGTAATGGATTTACCTGGGTGGTACCTAGTAGGACGGCAGGGTGTGGCCAATCATCATAAACTCAGCACAAGAGTCCACACAAGTGCAGGAAGAACTGTGATTGGAAATCAAAGAACATAACCAGTTGGAGGAAAAGTTTATGCATGAAAATGAATGCCAAGCTTCATGACTGAATAACGCTTCCATTTCAAAGAAAAGAGAGGGAGATATTCAGAGGAAGAAACGGAACAGCCTCAGACAACCCTCAGGACAGGAACCTGTTTCCTTTAATGGCCTAGTCCCCTGCAAACGGCCCAGTACAACCTTCCTGACAGCTGTCAGCTCTAACAACTTACCTCGTGTTATAGTTAGATAGGAAATGTCCCCTAAAGAGTTCATTTATTAATGTTTGGGGCTGATGTAATTGAGTCATGAGGATTCTAATACCAGAGGTAGATAAATCCATTGTAATGGATTTACCTGGTAGGCCAGTAGGGTATGGCTGGAGGGGATGTATCCCTGGATGTGTGGCTTTGGCGATTATATGTGGTTCCTCCTCTCTCTCTCTCTTCCTCTCTCTCTCTCTCTCTCTCTCTCTCTCACACACATGCTTCTGACCTCCATGATGTGAGTAGCACAACCCATGTGCTCTCCGTCCACCTCCCACCGCCATGTCCTGAGATCTGTGGTCCCCGGCCTCACATGGACTAAGCCTGAAACTGTAAGAGAATAAATCTTCTTTTCTCTAAGTTACATGGTCAGTCTTTTAGATTATAGCTGCAAGAATGCTGACCAGAACACCCCGAAACTCTACAGACAAGACTCCAGACCTCTGCAGTCTTTTTCTCTCCTCTCTCATAAATCTGCATCTTCCTGCATTCACTAACAATCAATGCCTATTCTCCTTCATATGTAAACTATTTGTGTGCAAAAACTGTGACTCTAAATTATTAGAGGATATTATAAATTATATAAATAAACATATAATTATATGTAAAATTATATCAATTGTCAAGGAATAACAGGGGAACTTGGGCACTGCCAATATTGGGGAGGAATCCCTGAGTTTTGAATCAGAAATAATTATTTTAAATTCAATCAGAGGTAGAGCCCAGCCTCTAGCTGCATCCCTAATAATGTATGGGGGAAAGGGGATAAAACATGCACAAAAGGCATGGGAGTGGGCAGATGAGATGGGGGAGAAGAACAGAAAGAGTCTAGTAAGGAGACTGAGGTGGGTGGAGAAGGCCAGTTAGAGACCACCCACTGATCTCTTTCCATAATAGCTCCACATGGTGATCAGAACAAGATGTGGATAGACGTGGATAGACGTGATCAACACAGGATAGATGCACGAGTGGAAATATCACAGTGAATCTCATGAATCTGCACAAGTAACGTGTGTCAATAATTATAATTTTTTTAAAGTAGCTTTCTCCTCAAGGGAGTAAGTGTCCCTCGGTAGGATGCTCACTCCAGCAGAGACAAAAGTGGGTGGCACCTGATCATGTAGCCCACTGGTAGTTCTCATTGGGGGAGCACATGAGAAAGAGCCCAGGCAGAGGCCTCTCCCTGTGGATTAATACACTGGCATGTATTCAACCAAAATTCAGTCCCTCATGGGTTGGTTAACATGAGTCAGTTGCTACCTGGTCCTGAGTTTGCTCCACCCCTGGTCCAGGGAGCCCAGCCCTACCCCCTGGGACACCCATGCAGAGTGGTGACCCTTCCTGTCCTACACCTTGGTATCTGCTTGGGCACTGCCCGTGTTATTTCTTGTCACTTGAGCCAGGACTGCCAAGCTGGACTCCATGCCAGACCCTGAGCTGCACACTCTGGATGTTACTTCATGATAATCTTTACACCAATCTTTACAACCAGCAGGTACCCAAGCACCCTTATTTTAGAAATGGGGAAAGCCAGGCTCAGAGAACTTAGGTAACTTTCCCGAGGTCACACAGAAAGTGACTGCTAGATTTAGAAGCCAGGTTCACCTCTAAGACCTGCAACCCCCCCAATACACACACACACACACACACACA
>PVJS01065038.1:0-10085 GCA_004027185.1 Glis glis | reverse complement strand
GCTTACCTGGTGGAGTTCACCTCTCCTGTGGTTCTGAAGATTGCTTGCTTTTCCTTCTTTGTGGTTTATTTCCTTCAGTATTTTCTCTAGTGTTGGCTTGGTCCTCAAGAATTCTTTAAATGTTTGTTTATCATGGAACATTTTCATTTCTCCATCAATTTCAAATGATAGCTTTGCTGGATATTTCAGTCTTGGTTGGTTCTGTATACTTTTCTATGCTTTCTAGATTTTCTACAATGAAAATGCACTACTTTTATATTTAGGAAAAGGTACCATATTTTTTAAATGCAGTGAGCACATGGTTATTTTCACTTAATGGTGTTAGAAAAGGCACAGAGTACACAGAGTCTAAAGTTCTACTTATCCATAGTGGAACCATGACTGAGTCAGTTCCTTTTTTAGAGCATGTTCCTTGTTAGTAAAATTATCAACACCAATCCTTTGTCTTTTGCAGTTTTAAGATAAATTGACTTTAGAGTTTTTGACAAAGTGTATAATCACTATTAGGTTAGGTTAAAAGAACACAGCAAAAAATGTAGTACATCCTCCTTTCCCTCTGGCAGAGGGATCTGTAGATGATGGAGAACTACCTAGGCTCAATCTTTTCAATGTATGTCTAGATAACTAGAGAAAAAATGTGCCCTTATGATATTGAAATGATTGTAGACTCAAAAACTTTAGAGAGTGGTAGTCATCATTAATATAAAACTAGCGGAAGACTGCCTTCACAAGTTATGTAGAGCTTAGTAGGTGAAAGTACAGGCCTAAGGATCGGAGAGATCTGTGTTCCAGAGCCAAGTCTAGAGAGTGCTAGCTTGTCAGTTTCAAACAAGTCACTTAACTGCTTTGAGCCTCAGACTCTTCTGTAAAAAGGGAGCAATTCTCTGCCTCAGGTTGCTGTGAGGATTAAATGAGATAATACATGCAATGTATGACAAGCCTGGCACACGGTAAATGACGAGCCCAAGCACAGGACTGTGGAGCAGTGCTTCTAATCACTTGAGACAGGGAGAGGGAGAGAGATTGATTGATTGAAGGCAAGTTTGCCAAAGATAGTATTTAGGATATTTTCAGGTATAATGAATAAAAATACCAAGTAGTAATAGCTTAGACCTTAGAACATGGATTAATTAAGAGGAGGTCTAGAAGCAAGCAGTTCCAAGGTTGGTTTGGCAACTTGGCAGTGCATCAGACTTCCAACTTAACCCCATAGTGTCCAGCATATTGGCTTTCATTTTGTGTAATCTCATGATTGGAAGACAGCGGCCACTGCTATAGGTTTCTTTTCTTCACACAACTCTGTCAGAGTTAGGAAGTGAGGAAGGGAGCTGCGCAGTTTCTTTCTTTTATCACTGGGAAAAATCTTTCCCAGAAGAAGAGAGGGAAGGGTGTTGAGCAGTCAGTATCACAGGTGCTCACCAGCTTCCCGACCACCCTCTTGATAGCCAGCCCCCCAAGAAGGCCTAAGCCCATCTCCAACTGGTATTAAAAACCTAGCTGAGACTCCATCTGGCAACACTCCCCCCTTCCCCCTTTTTTCTTTGTGGGTGGTACTAGGGATTGAACTCAGGGGCATTCTACCTCTGAGTTACATCCCTAGCCCTATTTTATTTTTTATTTGGAAACAGAGTCTCGGTAAGTTGCTGAGGCTGTCCTTGAACCTGCGATCCTGCTGTCTCAGCCCCAAGTACTGGGATTACAGGCATGCAACGCCATGCCTGGCCTCTCCCCACCTCTTTTTATTACAGTAATAGGGATTAAACCCAGGGTTGCTCTTTCACAGAGCTGCATACCAAATCCTTTTTCCTTTTTTTTTTTTTTTTTGCAGTCCTGGGGATTAAACCCAGGGGCATTCTACCTCCGAGCTACACCCTCAGCCCTATTTTTATTCTTTATTTTGAAATAGGGTCTCACTACGTTGCAGAGGGCCTCACTAAGTAGCTGAGGCTGGCCGCGAACCTGGATCCTCCTGTCTCAGCCTCCCAAGTACTGGGATTACAAGCATGCGCCACCACGCCCGGCTATTTTTGAGACAAGGTCTCACTAAGTTACCCAAGCTGGCCTTGAACTCACAGTCCTCCTGCCTCAGCCTCCTAAGTAGCTGGGATCACAGTCATGTACCACCACATCCAGCTAGAATCTCCCCCCATTAACTCAGCCATTTCTCTTCTTTGTATACCACGAGTCCCTAGGCCCAGTGTCCTTCGTCTTATTCACACAGTGATTTATTATTTCAGGGATCATTGAGGGTATCGTACCTCATGTAAGCCTCCTAACAGTTGTACCAGCCATATGGGTCTCAGCGAGGTGAGGTGGCTGGCTAGGAAGTGGTTGGAGCCAGAGTTTAAGCTCAGATCTGGCTTTGAAGTTCATATTTACTTCATTATACCTACGTGCCTCTGCCCACAATGATGGTTCAGTATATGAGTGGGGGACCAGTGGGGTTCTGGTGATTCTACCTGGACACTTATTTGACCATGGTTTCATATGAAGGATGCTATCTTCTCTAAGTGAGATTCATAGCCTGTTTCTCATATATAGTTTTAAGGGTTATACAGTGCTATCTTGCAGTTAATGGAAAGAAAGGTGAGGGGTATAAAGGTTGAGTATTTGTGTGAAACAGGTTGTTTGGTATTGTCCTCGTCTGATAGGATAGTGGTTTGCACATAATTTTGTGACATATTATTCCCTCTTGTGTAGTTACTCAGAGCAAGTGCGGAGGGCCTGGGAGAGATGCGCTGCGCCCAGGAGCATTCATTGCTGAGCAGTCGCTGAGGCTTCCTGTGTTACTGAGCAGGTCATGATTCGCGGATCATGTCCTCATTTTCCCAGCCCTGTGTCTTGGTATCTGGATTCTTTCTTTTTTCAACTAAAAAAGACTGTGATTTTTAAGAGTAAATGCAAGATATAAAGAGCATCCTCCTTCTAGGAAGGATACCATGGCATCTCACCCAGAGATCTGAATACAAGAGAGTGTCACAGTTCTTGCCCCAGGAAAGCTGGGATTATAGTCCCTCGTGGCCTTCCACCCATCTTCTAGGCTGGGGCCTGCCCTGGCCTGCAGTAGATATTGGCAACATGTCCTTGCCCACTTTCAGATAAATATTTTGCAGTGTGATTTGAGCCAATCACCCACCTTCCTCCAGGAGCCTGCCTTGACTTGACCATCCTTTTTTTTTTTTTTTTTTTGCGTGTGGTACTGGGGTTGAACCCGGGGCATTCTACCTCTGAGCTACACCCCCAGCCCTATTTTATATTCTTTATTTTGAAACAGGGTCTCACTAAGTTGCAGAGGGCCTCGCTAAGTAGCTAAGGCTGGCCGCGAACCTGTGATCCTCCTGTCTCAGCTTCCCAAGTACTGGGATTACAAGTGCACCACCATGCCTGGCTTGACCATCCTTTCAACATTCCCTCTGAATTCAGGGATTGTCTCCAAATGTGTTTTATCCACTTTTTTTTTTTTTTTTGGTACTGGGGATTGAACTCAGGGGCATTCTACCTTTTAGCTACACCTCAATCCTTTTTATTTTTTGTTTCAAAAGAGGGTCTCACTAGGTTGCTGAGAGACTCACTACATGCCAAGGCTGTCCTTGAACCTACAATCCTCCTGTCTCAGCCTTTCAGGTACTGGGATTACAGGCATGCGCCACCACACCCGGCTCTCCACCTTGTTCTAATGGAACCCTGGGAACCCTGCAGTGCCTCAACTAGAGCTTTTGTCTCCCTCCACCCTTGTACCGCTCTGCCCTTTCTGCTCTGTTCTCCAGCAGAAACCCAGCTCTTGTCATGTACATCACAAGGGGACCGTGTCAAACCCATCCCTGTTTTCGTCATCCACTGATTTCCTGCATACCGACCTCATGGCTTTGGTATCCTGGATTTTCCCAGGAGTCTGAAGAGGAATATTTTTAGCCACAGACATCCTGGTTGTGTAGAATTGCTCTGTGGGGAATAACAATACATGTGCTCTTCTTAGTTGAGAGGATGATTTGCAGTACTTTCTCACATAGCTTGATTAACGGGAAGAATGTAAGACAAGGAAACCTGATTAGAGAGAACAGTGCCATCTGCCTGGACCTCGGGAGTTTTCACGGATGGTGCATGCTGTGTTAGGTCTTATTTGGTAGAAACTGAAACCACAAGCATTAAGTAGCTTGTTGTATATAAATCCCAAAAGACTAAATTTCACTGCAGCTCAGTACCCTCAGTGACAGACTTTTTAAATTTTTTTACTTTCAATATAAATTAAAAAGGATGCTTATATTGTTAGATTTTTTAAGTCACCAGGCTGTCTTTAATCGCCTCTCATATTATAAAACTGGAGTAAAAAATTGTTTTTCAGGAAACAGTGATAATTTTTCCAATAAACATTTGCTATTCTTATAAATATCAGTTTTTTACTTTTTCCTTTTGTTCAGAGTAGGAAGAAAACAATCTTTTTATAATGATCTGTTTCTAGAATAAAGAAGTGATTCTGACTTGTTTCTACATGAAATTATTTTCATATTCATTAAGTTAGTAGCCATTTGATAGGTAGAGCAATTTCTCCACAGCTGAAAAAAAAAGAAAGAAAAAAATGGAAAGAAAAAGTAAAAGAAAAACATCAGAAATCAGCAGAGGTAACCACAGAGTACAGAGTACATAATTTTTTAAAATTTTCTTGTGGACTGGTGATTGAACCCAGGGACGTTCTACCTCTGTCTGAGATACACCCCAAGCCCTTTTTATTTTTTGGTGTGTGTGTGTGTGTGTGTGTGTGTGTGTTACTGGGGCTTGAACCCAGGGCTATTCTACCTCTGAGTTACACCTCCAGCCCTATTTTATTTTTTATTTTGAAATAGGGTCTCACTATGTTGTGGAGGGCCTCACTGTATGTTACTGAGGCTGGCTGTGAACCTGCAATCCTTTTCTCCCAGCCTTCTAAGTACTGGGATTACAGGAGTGAACCACCACGCCTGGCTTTTTTGTTTTGAAGCAGGGTCTCTCTAGGTTGCTGAGATTCTTACTACTTGCTGAAGCTGTCCTCAAACCTGCAATCCTCCTGTCTCAGGCTCCTGAATACTGGGATTACAGGGTTGTGCCAGCACACCCAGCGAGTACATCTAAGTAACAAAACAGACACTTATTTTAATATCTTATAGCTGAGGCTGGCCACGAACCTGTGATCCTCCTGTCTCAGCCTCCCAAATACTGGAATTAAAAGCATGTGCCACCACGCCCAGCTTCTTTTAATATCTAACTTAAAGAATTTTATTGTTTCAAAATATGCCCTTCACTTGTGTAGTAACTACTTTCATTATTTTTCCAGTATCCCAAAGCAAAATATCTTGAGCTGGGAAGGGCCTCAGTAATATTTGTTATTACCACATTTTTTGTTTTGTTTTTGGCCTTCCTTTTTTGGGCATCTCCAGAGCAGAGTGTATTCCAAAGTCATGACCTATGTTAAAGTGCAGGTGGTACGAACCAGGATAGCAACCCTCCTTTCTCACCCCACACCAGACTAACAGAAGACTTAGATGGGTTCCCAATGAACAGCTGTGTGTGTGTATTACTGGGGATTGAATCCAGGGGCAGGAACAGCATGTGAATGTTGGTTTGACATGAGTTCTCCAAGTCCCAACCGCAGCTAAAACATTCAGGATGTTGAAGATACACTTCACACTGCCTATCCCACCTTTTCTCCCCCTTCTCTCTACCTGTGTCTCGTCCCAGAGTCCTCGGAATTGCTCCGTGCGTGCAAAAGCCTCTATATGATGGTAGAAGGAGCACTTGCTTTGGTTTTCAAAGCTTTGCTAGATATTAGGCAGGAAATTTTTAACAAATCACTTAAACTTCCTTTCCGTATCATTAAAACTATGACTGTATCACCGATTTCAAAAGATTCCTACAGGAAGCAAATGAACTTAACCATGAGCAAGAAGCTGACACATAAGAACCGGGCACTTCTGAGATCCCAGCTGTTGTGGTTTGAACTTTAACTTCATTCCACTAGGTGTTCTTCAGTTGCTGATTCTAAACAGGTGAAGAGTGTGTGTGTGTGTGTGTGTTGGAGTGGAGATGCAGGTAGTGCAGAAGCTGGGTAATCTGTGGCACTAGCGCCAGACCTCCTTCAAGGGCCAACTACTTTACCCCAAGCCCAGCAGCAGGACCTGCCTGCAAGCCCACTCCCACGGTGGAGACCAGGAGCTCCGCCCGCCGCCGGCGGGCAGGACCATAGAGACGCGAACTCTTAGAGAGGCCGGAAGTCGCGCTGGCGGCGGCCGGCCTTTATTCCGGCTCTCGATGGCATTCACTTCCGGTTCCCGCTCCTCCCGCAGCGACCGGCTCGCGGAGGCGGCGGGACCCCGGGCTGGGCCGGTGAGCTGGCGGGGTCGGCGGTGTGGCGCAAGGGCAGATCGGTGGGCGCGGGGTTCCTTCCGGGAGGCGTGTAGGACGGCGTCCTCTAGCCCGCGATCCAGCTCGGCCCTTCGGCCGCTCCGGGTTTCCCGGGCGGATGTGCGATGACAGCGTGCTCCTGCCCGGAGCGGTGGTCGCACACCGCCCAGACGGTTGGCTTTGGGTTCTTAGGGGTGGACCAATTGCCATCTTCTAATTTTGCAATATAACGATATTTAAAAAGCAGATTTATACCCGAGTATGTTGGCACACGCCTGTCATCCCAGTACTTGGGAGGCTGAGACAGGTGGATCGTAGGTTCGAGGACAGCCTTAGCTACTTAGTGAGACCCTGTTTCAAAATAATAAAAAATAGGGTTGGGGGTGTAGCTCGGAGGTAGAATGCCCCTGGGTTCAATCCCCAGTACCAATAAAAATAGATAGATGATAGGTAGATTTAAAAAAGGGCGGGGTATGAATCTGGTTGAATGCCATCGGATTCAATCCTCACACACAGTTGAAATGATGGCTGTGGGTATCGTTCATTGGTAGAATGCTTGCCTAGCCTAGCGTGGTTTCTATCCCCAGATCTGCAAATAAAAAGAGTGGGGGGCATTAGGGAACAAAATTGGTCAAATTATGTTATGTGCATGTACAAATATGTCACACTGGAACCCACTAGTTTGTACAATTATTATGCACCAATTTAAAAAAAATTGAAATTTGCAACCCTGTAAGGTAAAGACCACTATTATCCCAATGTTACAGGTTAAAAAACTAAGGTTCAGATGTGAAGTAACTTCTTCAGGTTTCAGAAGTACCCAGAAGGACCATTGTTATAGTGGTACTATAACATTTATTTAACATCCCTAAACATTTATTGTACTTAGATGGAGGAGGCCTTATGAATGAAGACCAAAGAATTCCAAGTTTTTGGTTTCAGCAGTATGTGTCCCTAGCAACTTAAGCAGTTTTTGTTGGAGAAAGCACTCTCTGGAGCCTAGAATTTTCATTCAGGGAGGTTCTGTTATTACTGGGAGCTGACAGGGATCTGTAGAGCTTGGTTATTTCTCAGGGCTAACATGATTTCTTTTTTGGTAGTGCGGATTAAACCCAGGGGCATTTTAATATTGAACTACAGCACCGGCCTTTTAATTTTAAATTTTAAATGGGCTCATTAAATTGCTGAGGGTCTCACTAAGTTGCTAAGGCTGACCTCGAACCTGCGATCCTCTTATCTCAGCCTCTCAAGTACTGGGATTACAGGCATACCCTGCTGTGCTAACAAAACACGATTTTTTTTTTCTTTGTGGTACTTGGGGGATTGAATGCAGGGGTTTTGTACCTCTGAGCTGCATCCTGAGTCCTGTTTTATTTTTTATTTTGAAACAGGGTCTCCTAAACTACCGCACACTGGACTTGTGATCCTCATGGCTCAGCTTTCCAAGTACTGAGATTACAGGCATGTGCCACTGGACCCAGCAAACATGATATCTTGAGGTCTGAGAGATGAAGTTCTCCAAACTCTGAGAAAGAAATCAAGAATTAATGAGATGTGGAGGGAGGGGTCTCTTAAAAGATAGCAATGACGAGAGAAAATTGGGTCCACAGTGTTCTGAGACAAGAGGGCCTTGTGAAAGGGAAGGATGATACCTGGAAATGGGGGACCAGCTTCCAGGGGAGCAGCTCTTCTGTGTGGGAGACCTCCCACATGCACTTCAGACAGCTGCGCTACCATGAGACCTCTGGGCCCCAGGAGGCCTTGAGCCGGCTGCGGGAGCTCTGCCGCCGGTGGCTGAGGCCAGAAGCACGCACCAAGGCGCAGATCCTGGAGCTGCTGGTGCTGGAGCAGTTCCTGAGCATCCTACCTACGGAGATCCGGACCTGGGTGCAACTGCATCGTCCCGGCAGTGGCGAGGAGGCTGTGGCCCTGGTTGAGGAGCTGCAGAAAGACCTTGATGGACCAGCATTCAAAGTGAGAAAGGCCGAGGATAGGCAGATGGAGGGAAGGAAAGAAGCAAGGCTGGGCTGGTGGGTGATCCTGTGGTTTTCATTCATAATTAATAGCACAGTAATAACCTAATGCTTATTGAAGTGGTTCATAAGCTACTCAGACCACAGAATGCATCTGCAGAGGAGTGGGTTTATGATTGCCATCTGGGCCCAGCTCAGTCAACACAGAAGCATTGCTGCCACTCCGTCTCTCTGGGTGGCACCTGCTATGCTGGGATTGTTGGGCCACCTTGAAGAGGATGATTCTTACAAGTGTTCCCTAGGCAGAAGTGTGTGTGTTGTTTCTGTTAGTCTGGTTGGAATGGTGACATGAGCCTGGAGCACCAGAGGCAGTGGCAGAGCAAGAAGGAAGCTGTCCAGATCTAGCAAGCCCTCCCCTCTTGTGCCCCTACTGAAATATTTGCTTCTGATGAGACGATATATCCTTAAGCTTTGATGGAAACCCTAAGGTAGCCTCTGTTGTGTGAGATTTTCTATAAATCTGTAGCCCACTAGAAACATCTCTGTGTAAGCAGTGTGAGCCATAACTCAAACTTGGCAATGGCTTCAAGGATGCGCTCGTGTGTTCTCATCCTAAAAATGAAGAGTTTTAGAGCTATGTATCCCATTACAAATAACTGATCTATCCTCTTGATTTGAGAGAGAAGAAAAGTGAGGCAGGCAGAAAAGGGTTTAGTGGATTGCCTTAGGCCACACACCTAGCTAGCAGAAGAGCCAAGTGCCTGGGCACCTACTCCGATGTTCCTTGTATTGGAGCAGGAAGGGACAGGCAACGGGGTAAAAGAGTAGAAGAGATGGGACTGAGCCCAAGTCTGATCTAAACTTGGGTCTGAAGCTAAATGCTTTCTCTTCATTACTGCTCGTTATTCCTTTCCTCCTCAACCCACACCCAGGTTTGGCTTCTGTTGCCACCGCTGTGTACAGTCTCCTGGGAGAGGCCACCTGTGCTGTGAGTGGGGCTAGAGGGCAGCTCCACTGTTGTCAGTGCAGAGCTTTACTGCCGTTTCGATGCTCCATGTTTGAGGTGTGTCTTTCTGATCTCACAGTTCTAGAGTAAGGGCAGAAGGCGGTCCATAGTGGCTAGGCGAGTCCCTTTACTGAAGGTACAAGAAGCTCCAGGGTTTATTTTACTTTTTTTTCAGGGCCCAATCCTTGTCCAGGACCAGGACACTCTTCAGGAGGGGTTGAGTGCTCCAGGAACAGCATTTCCTCCCACACCTTCCAGCAGTCACTTCTCAGCTGCGGTTCACCTGAACGCTCTTCCTGACCCAGTGGCGGTCACCCTCCAGGATGCTCCACATGGTACTTGTTTTCCAGGACCCTTTCTGTGGCTCTTCCCCTACCTCCAGGGAGTTGCTTCCTCCCTGCCCTGTATACGAATCCCTTTCTGCTGCTCCTGTTGTTCTCCCTCTTGTCCCTTTCTCAGTCCTTCTGACCCTGTATCTGTTCTTATTGCTACACTTGTGTTACTCCAGCCCTGCACAGGGGACTCACTCAGAAAAGGGTTGTAGGGCGCCGGGCGTGGTGGCACACGCTTGTAACCCCAGTACTTGGGAGGCGGAGACCGGAGGATCTGGGTTCACAGCCAGCCTCAACTCTCTCTCTCTCTCTCTGTCTCTCTTTCTCTCTCCCTGTCTCTCTCTCTCTCTACCTAGTGAGGCCCTCCGCAACTTCGTGAGACCCGGTTTCAAAATAAAG
>PVJS01065037.1:0-10085 GCA_004027185.1 Glis glis | reverse complement strand
CCGAAATAATGGTAGTCCACTTTGAAGTACTTGCAGAATCAGTATACTCTCTAGGTTGCTATGCTGGCACATGGGCCCTGTGCTATTCTAGAATATTCGTACCTCTCTTGCAATGCATAATATAGGTAATTGTTTCTCTAGTAAAGGGGGTCAATTCTTATTGGTCTTATTTCTTTGTTTATTTTTTGTGGTGCTGGGGATCGAACCCAGGGGCATTCTACCTCCAAGCTATTCCCCCAGCCTGATTTTATTTCTTAATTGGAAACAGGGTCTCACTAGGTTGATGAGAGTCTCACTACTTGTTGAGGCTATCCTCAAACCTGTGATTCTCCTGTCTTAGCCTCCCAAGTACTGGATTACACATGTGCACCACCATGCCTGGCTTTGTTTATTTTCATAGTCAAAATATTTCTCAACCCTTAAAACATAGCTTAGGTTCCAATTCTTTGTTTCTGCAGCAAAATGTTCTGTGCTTAAGGCAGTAAGTACTTTCATAATGAATAAAAATCACCAGGTTTTTGTCCTCTCCATTAAATTGAGCTCATTTATCCCAGGGACTATATTTTGTTCACTATTATATCCCAAGACCTACCTTACTATGGTGACTTGCAAATAATAAATATCCAACACCTATTTTAATGAATTTTAAAAATGAAATGTTTATTAAGTGTATAATAAATCTAGTGTGAAAATTGACAAATCATACTGCATTCATGAACTCCATTATGTGGTCTATGTTCTGAGATTTAAAGTATGGAATCTACATTGTATTCATATTAAATGTTGTTATAAAAATGAAGCAAATGTCATTCTGAAAACTTAGAAGTGATAGGATATTTTTAGAATGTAGAAATATAGGTCACTTAGGTGATTCGATCATCTAAATTTATAAAATGCAAATTAAAGTGTTAGTTTTTATTAGGAACTATAATACTGATTTGTCTACTTAGCAGTTTGTAGATGTTATTTTACATCAGAGGTATGCTCTTTCTGTTTAATAGTTTACCAGTCATCTTTATTGTTTTCTCACATAACATTAGGTAAAATTTCATCTGTTAGGGTGAATTTTATGTGACATTCTGAGCCTAACCGGTATCTTCCTTTTTAGAGATAGGGTAGGAAAACAGCGTACTAAAATGCAATTTTTATTGAATTTTCTCATCACCTTTACAATAGCTTGTCCTCAAACTCCTTAACATACTATACTTATTTGGATACCAGATTACTTAAGAATATTTAAGAATACTTAAGATTATTTAAGAACTTTACTAAAATTTAGTATAAATGGAATTGTCTGATATACATTTTTAAATGAAAATCTCCTTTAGTTGTAGAGCAAAACAATGCATTTTTATACATAAATGTGCATTTCTAATAATTATCCAGCCCTCAAAAGCCTCTTCAATTAGTCCATTTGTGTTAGCTTTTTGTCAATTTCAGCTCATGGTTTCAAAAGTTTCCATCCATGGTTGTCCAGCTCCATTGTTCTGGGCCTTGGGCGGTTCAGAAACATCCTGGCAGAAAGCTGCTCAGATCATGGCAGCCAGAAAGCAGAGAGAGAGAGAACAGGGGAGGAGTGAGGGAGAGAGAGAAGAGGGGAGGAGGAGAGAAGGGGTCAGGGGCCAAGAAGAAGAAACATTCCCAGGGAAAACCCCCAGTGACCTATTTCCTGTGAGGTTCCACCTCCCAATAGTCTATCCAGATCTACCATTGCAATCATTTCTTAAAACTCCATCTCTGAACCTTTCTGAACTGAGCACCACATTTTAAACATGAACTTTTGGGGGAAATTCCAAATGCAAACCATAACACCATTTATAACCCCCTTTTCTTAAAGTTGCTGAAAAATGGTAACAAATATGTATTTTTTCTTAAAAATTTTATTTGTATATAATTCCAAACTAAAATGTATGATATAAAAATAGTGCTAAAGATATCTATATACTTTATTATTCAGCCTCACTGTTTACCTTTATCCCATTACTATATCATTTTTTATCCCTGTCACTCCAACCCATCTCTCTCTTTTGATACTTGAGGTTATATTGTACATGTTGTGATCTTTTTCCCTAAATATACCAATATGCAAATTCCCAGAATACCAGGATTTTTCTGCAAAAAATAGTACAGTTATCATTCAGTAAATTTAATATGGAGTCAATCATTTTATCTAAGGTATCTAAATCAAAATATTTCTAAAGGTGCTATAATGACATTTATAATGTTTTTCTTCTTCTAAAATACAGGATTCAATGTACTTACAAGTATTGCATTTTGTTGTCATGTGACTAGCTTTCTTTAATTTGGGACATTTTCAAAGGCTCTCATTGTCTTTCATGAAATTTATATATTTTGGAAAGTACTGCTGTCTTCCCCCTTTTAAAAGAATAGAAATTTTCTTGCATTTCGGGTTCATCTAATACTTCCTCAAGATCATAATTAGGTAGTTTGTGTTGTTGGTTATATTATAATGGGTAGTATTTTGTCCTTACATTTAAACGAACAATATTCCATTATTTTCCATTGGTGATATTAATTCTGATGAGTTTATCAAGATATTCTGATATTTTCTTCATATTTATACTCTCTATTTTACCCTTACACAATTAACAACCAAAAGAAAAAACCTCTAAAACACACAAAAACCTGCTCCTTATCAGAATTTCCACCTACATATAGTATCCATTGATGGTTTTTGCTTGATCTACTCAATACAAAAGCTGCAAAATGCTGGTTTTTCAACTTTTCATGATCTATCTTCTGCATTATATGTTTATATTATTATTGATTGATTGATTTCTGTGTGGAATAATGTGTTCGCATCTTAATTGCTTATAATTCAATGATTTATTAAATTATTTTCCTTTCTCAAATCTTGTTCCAGATTTGGCCAGTAACATGCCCTACATTATTTTCATTATTACTTTTTTATTTCTTGGCATAAGACATCTAAGATCATCTTTTCCTTTTTAATATATGCTTTTATTGGTGCATTATCATCTCATATCATAACGTAAATCATGTTGACAGTGACATACATGCACATAGCACTTGGTTACCCCCCCACCTTAACATCCCCCCCTTCACAATAGTGTACTGACATTGATGTTGGTATATTCACATATGTACACATAGTCAATGGTAGTATTTCCATTAATGTACCTCAGTCTTCCACCTCTCCTTCCCTTAGACCACCTCCCTGGCTCCACTGATGTATCTCCTCTATTATCTGGAGTCCCTCTTGTATCCCAATTACTCCCTATCTTCCACATATTAAAGCAAACATAACACTTCATTTTCTGTGACTGGCTAATATAACTTAACATAATGTTCTCCAGGTCCTTCCATTTTCTTACAAATGACATATTTTTTAGTTCTTTATTTGCTGAGTAAAATTCCATTGCATGCATTTCTCATAATTTTCTAATCCATTCACCTGTTGATGGACACCTAGGTTGCTTCCATAATTTGGCTATTGTGAATTGTATTGCTATGAAAATGGGTATGCATACATTACTGTAGTTCTCTGCTTTGGGCCCCTTTGGAAAGATACCCAGGAATGGTATAGCTGCATTATATGATGGATCCATTCCCAGTGTTTTGAGGAATCTCCACACTGATCTCCATAGCAGATGAACTAATTTGCAATCCCACCAACAGTGTAGAAGAGTTCCTTTTTCCCCACATCCCCTCCAACATTTATTGTTTTTTGACTTCTTGATGATTGCCATTCTGATTGGGGCTAGATGGAATCTCAGTGTAACTGCTGATTGCTAATAATGTTGTACATTTTTTCATTTATTTATTGGCCATTTGTAACCTCTTTTTTTATGAGGTGTCTATTCAATTCAGTTGCTCATTTCATGATAGGGTTATTTATTTTGTTAGTTTAAAGTCTTTTAAGTTCTTCGTATATTCTATATATTAGTCCTCTATTAGAGGGATAACTGGCAAAGATCTTCTCCCATTCCATAGGCTTTCTCTTTAGACACTTGATGGTTTCCTTAGATATGCAGAAACTTTTTAGTTTAATGCCATCCCATTTATTAATTCTTGTTTTAATCTCCTGAGATTTGGTGGTCTTGCTGAGGAAGTTTCTACCTGTGCCTATATGTTGAAGTATTGGACCTATGCCCTCCTCTGGTAGCTTCACAGTCTCTGGTCTAACTTCCATGTCTTTGATCCATCTCGAATTGACTCCTGTGCAGGGTGAGAGGTAAGGATTTAGTTCCATTTTTCTACAACTGGATAACCAGTTTTCCCAATACCATTTGTTGAAAAGGCTGTCTTTTCTCCAACGTATATGTCCAGCACCTTTGATGAAAATCTATTGGCTATAAGTGTGTAGATTTGTTTCTCTGCTTTCTATTCTGTTCCATTGGTCTATGTGTCTTTTTTTGTGCCAATACCATGCTGGTTTTTTTTTTTTTTTGTGGTACCGGGGATTGAACGCAGGGGCATTCTACCTCCTCGCTACGCCCCCGGCCCTATTTTTTATAGTTTATTTTGAAACTGGGTCCCACGAAGTTGCGGAGGGCCTCGCTAAGGAGAGAGAGAGATAGAGAGAGACAGACAGGGAGAGAACTGAGGCTGGCCGCGAACCCGGAATCTCCGGTCTCCGCCTCCCAAAGTACTGGGATTACAAGCGTGCGCCACCACGCCCGGCTGACCATGCTGTTTTTATTACTATAGCTCTGTAGCATAATTTGAATTCAGGAATTGTGATGCCTACTGTATTGTTCTTATCACTGAGGATTGCTTTTGCTATTCTGGGTCTTTTGTTTCTCCATATGAAATTTATGAATGATTTTAGTAGGTCTGGGAAGAATGACCTTGGTGTTTTGATAGGGATTATATCAACTCTGTAGATCACTTTTGGTAGAATGGCCATTTTGATAATATTTATTCTTCCTATCCAAGAGCAAGGGAGACCTTTCCATCTTCTAAGATCTTCAATTTCCTCCTTTAGTGTTTTATAATTTTCATTGTAGAGATCTTTTACCTCCATGGTTAGGTTTATTCCCAGGTATTTTATTGGTTTTGAGGTCTGGATTTATTTCTCAGTGGATTCATGGTTTCTCATATAGAAAAGCTACTGATTTTTTGGGTTGATTTTGTTTTATGCTATTTTGCTGAATTTGTTAATCAGTTCTAGTGGTCTTTTGGCTAGATAATTTTAATTCTTCTTTTCCTATTTGAATTACTTTGATACCTTATCATGTCTAATTGCTCTGGCAAGACTCTCAAGGACTCTACTGAAAAGGAGTGGTGGTAGTGGGCATTCTTTTCTTGTTCCTGATTTTAAAGGGAATTCCTGCAGTTTTTTCCCATTAAATATGATGTTGGTTTGGGGGTTATTTTATATTGTCTTAGTGATATTAAGGTACGTTCCTTCTATTCTAATTTTATGCAGTGTTTTTAACATGAATGGGTGTTGGATTTTGTCAAATGCTTTTTCAGTGTCTATTGAGATGATCATGTGATCATGGTCCTTTGTTCTATTTATGTGGTGAATAACATGTATTGATTTGGGTATGGAGAACCAGCCTTGTTTGCCTGGGATGAAAACAACTTGGTCATGGTATACAATTTTCTTGATGTGGTTTTGAATGTGCATGACTAGTATTTTGTCTAGAATTTTTGCATCTATGTTCATCAATGATATTGGTATATAATTTTTTGTGATGTATCTTTATTTGGTTTTGGTATTAAGGTGATACTAACCTCATAGAAGAAGTTTGGAAGAATTTCATCTATTTTGATTTCACAAAATAACTTGTGAATTATTGGGATTAGCTCCTTGTAAAGGTTTTGTAGAATTCAGCTGGAAATCCATCTGGACCTGGGCTTTTCTTTGATGGCAGACATTTTAGTGCTGTTCCTATCTCTTTGTGTACTATTGGTCAGTTTAGGTTTTCTATATCCTCTTGGTTCAATTTAGGTAGGTTGTATGTGTCTAGAAATATGTCAATTTCTTCCATGTTTTCCAGTGTATTGGGATGTAAATTTTCAAAATAGTTTCTGATGATCCTCTGAATTTCCCCACTGTCTGTGGTGATGTCTCCTTTTTCATTTCTGATTTTTTTAAGTATTTTCTCTAGTGCTGGCTTGGTACTTACGAATTCTTTAAGTTTCTGCTTGTTTTGGAATGTTTTTATTTATCCATCATTTTTTAATGATAGCTTTGCTGGATATATCAGTCTTGGTTGGAAGTCGTTTTCTTCCAGGGTCTGGAGTACATCATACCAGTCCCTCCTGGGATTCATGACTTGGGGTGAGAAGTCTGGAGTGATTTTTATTGTTTTGCCACTGAATGTCACCCATTCTTTTGTTCTAGCTGCTTTTAAGATTCTTTCAATGACTTCTATGTTAGTCATTTTGATTAGTATGTGGCATGGGGATGTCCTTCTTTGCTCTTGTTTTAATGGTGTTCTGAATGTCTCCTGTGTGTGAATATCCAGGTCTTTTTCTATGTTTGTAAAATTCTCTGAAATTATATCTCTAAAGAGGCTTCTGATACCCTTGGTTTGAGATTCTAGACCTTCTTCAATGCCTTTTATCTGTAAGTTAGGACATTTCATATTGTGCCCATATTTCTTGGATGTTTAGGTTGTGTTGTTGTAATGTCTTCTGTATGTTTTTGAGTGTGTTTTCAGTTTTGAATGAACTGTCTTTCAAGAGTGATACCCTGTTTCTGCCAGAGGTGGTTTCTATTGCAGTCTTTAATTCATTTATTGACTCCTTCATTTCACTCAAAGCCTCCTTTTGGTTCTTTCTTAGAGCCTCAATTTCCTCCACTTCCTGTGCACTTTCTTTGATCCCTTTCATCATATTGAGGATCAAAATTTGGAATTCTCCTTCTTGCATATTCTTCAGATCAGTATTGGTGGTCTCACTTGTTGTTGAGTTGTGGGAGTGTATTATTTCCTCGCTGTTCATCATTCTTATATTTTCAGAGTTCTCAGGTTTGTATTTCTGTTGCCTTGGCATTTTCTTCCTCTTTTTGCATGAATTCTGTGTCTAGTTGTTATTCCTTTATAATAAATTCTATGCTGATGGCATATAAATGCCTCTACCAAACTGACTTGTATAAGCAAACTTTTGAGTTTGTCCCCCAGAGCCTCTTTAACTAGATATAGTTCTTATTGCAGGCAAAAAGGAGTCTCTGATTGGCTACAGTCCCCCTTGCTCTCCAGGCCCAAACTCCATAGGGCCAGAGTCTGTGATGTTCTTTACAGAGCCTGAAGCCTGCTGGTTGGGATTTAGGGCCCCACAGACCCCACTACTGCTCTGCTGATTGTGAGCCCATGTGCTGACCTCTGCCTCTGTGTCCAGTGGGCTTATGCTCAGCAAATCCAGTGATTGCTATGTTCTGAGCTTATGGCCTGGCCACACAAGTCCCTGTCTCCCACTTGGATGGCTTGTCAACTTATGGTCTTGATAAGTGCTGATCCAGGTCCCTGCATGAAGAGATGGGTTCAGCTGCAGGCACAGGATCCAGCAGGGTCCCTGCAGAAAGAGATGTGTTCAGCTGCAGGATCTGGCTGGGTCTTCTGGGCAGCCATATCCTTGCCAAGCATGGGGAGAAATGTGACTGCTTTTGATGATGGTCTGTAGTCGCTGGCTTCATAAGAGTCTACCACTTCTTTGCTGGTGGTCTCTGGGAGCCGTGGTGCCAGCATCTGCCAGCCCTGGCACAGCCTGGCCAAGATGGTGCCACTGCTCCTGTTCTCCATTCACTAGGTGAGCTGCGTGGAGCTCTTTACAGTGCTATGCTCTCTCTTCTGGGTCTGATTCCATCCCATTTCAACTTTTGTTATTTTGTTGAGTTTTTTTGCTGCTTTTCTTTCCTTGTCAAGAAGCAGTCTTCCCGGTGGCTGAGTTTCGAGTCTCAGAGAGACTGAAACACACTGTCTTCCTCTATGTTACCATCTTCCTTACTTGTATCTTTTCTGACCCTAGAAAGAACATTTTTCTTAGGATATTCTGTTTCTTTGAGTGTATGATGGTGTTGAATATCAATATCCAGGCTCTGGAGGTGCTCATTATTATTGGAATGTCACTGTGTCTTAATTTTCTTAGGGAACAAAGGTAGAAAAAGACAGCATATACATGCATATACAAACATCTGTGCATATATGTGTATACATTTCTATATATAAAACACATTTAAATTACACAAATGTATATGACTCAAACTGCACATATGTTCATGCATATATACATTCATACAGAATTATTAAATGAAATTATACATGTAAAATTTTATAAATCATGAACTTAAAGTAATATATCCAATTCCGATGCACCATTACATAGTTCTTTCTTACTTTCCTTGTTCCATATTTGTCATCTCTTCTTCAGTGGTAATTACCTTTACTCCCTAAGGATCAACATGTCAAATATTTTGCTCAGTCCTATAAAATGATTTCAGCTTTTTCCCATATCACTATTAAAAATGAACTTCCTAAAATAGTTGAAATTTTATTTGCAATTTTCACTCCCATCAGAAACATACAGTATATTTTGTTATCAAACATTATTTTCATAAACTACTTGAGTTCTTTTCTTCCTCTCTTTCTCTCATTTCTCCCTCAAGGTGAATATATTGCATTCATTTGGAATATTTCTGAGTATTTCTTGCTTACAATATTCATATTTAAAAGAATCAAAATGATCCATACTGTATTAAATAGCAAAGAGCAAAGATAAGTATATACATATATACTATTCTAATTTTCTTTTGTTTTAACATAAGTGATATTGTGCTCAAGCACATATACACACATACATACATACATACACTCACATATGCACACACACACATATTTGGTATTCCTTTTACCTGACACAATCTTCTAGAAAGAATTCCACATCAGTTTCTGGATATTCAAAGAATTCCACATCAGTTTCTGGATATTCAATTTTCACAGCTAACGTATTTCATGTGTACATTCTAAACTGTTTGTTTCTTCCATCATTTATACATCCAATCTTCTATGATTGGTTTCCAATATTTTACAAATACAAATAATGCTCCACTGAATTATGCATGTGTATTTTTTGTGTTGTTGGTGTTGTGTCTGCAATATATATTCCTAAGAGTGGAATTGCAGCATCAAAAGGCAAAAAAGCACAGTCAGTGTCCTCTCACAAGGATCATGTTGATTTTTATTTCCATTGTAGTCCTGAGTGCCTGATTTCTTACATGCTTAACAATTGCCTAGCTTCTGATATTTTGCCAATCCCATGAGCAATAAATCAAATTCAGTGTACTTTTAATTGCATTTCTCTCATTATGCAAAAAGTTGAACTTTATTTCATATGTTTAAGGGCCATTTTTTAACTCTTTGTGAGGATTGAGTTTTCATGTTTTTCCCCATTTGCTATAAGATATTTGAGATTTTATCTCAATTTTTAAAAATTATTTCTATATTGAGGCTGGGCGTGATGGCACACCCTTGTCATCCCAGTATTTGGGAGGCGGAGACCAGAGGATCCGGGTTCGCAGCGAGCCTCAGCTACTTAGTGAGGCCTTCTGCAACTTCATGAGACCCAGTTTCAAAATAAAAAGTATAAAAAATAGGGCCGGGGGTGTAGCTCGGAGGTAGAACGCCCCTGGGTTCAATCCCCGGTGCTGCAAAAAAAAGTTATTTCTATATTGAAGTTTGTAACCTTGTATTTGTGATATATATTAGGTTGCAAGTACTTTCTTTTGATTTGTTTTTGTCATTTGATTTTGCTTCTGGTGCTTTTCACTGTGTTTTTCTTTACCTTTATATAGTTAGATCAAACAGTATTTTCATTAATTGCATTTGAATTTTATATTTAGGATAGCTTTTCCTCTATCCATGTTATTTTGAATTCAACCATATATTTGGTTAAATATATTCAACCCTATATTTAACTAAATATATATGTAACCATATATTTAGTTAATACATAAATATATATGTAACCATATATTTAGTTATATATATATATATATCAATATGTATATAGTTATATGAGTGTGTGTATATATGTGTGTGTATAATACATATATATGTTTTAATATAAACATTTGGAATGCATTCCTGTATGTG
>PVJS01065036.1:0-10085 GCA_004027185.1 Glis glis | reverse complement strand
GGAGGATGAAGCAAGAGGCGCTCTCTCTCTCTCTCTCTCTCTCTCACACACACACACACACACACACACACACACACACACACAATAAAAGAAAATCTATGTCCATAAAGACTCAGAAGAAAGTTCTTAGCAGCCTTAATTACAATAACCCCAAACTGGAAACAACCAAGATATCCATCAATAGGAACCAGATAAATAAATGGATATATTTCTACTAAGGAATATTATTCAGTTAAAAAAGGAATGAGTTGGGTACAGTAGCACACACCTGTAATCCCAGTACTTGGGGGGCTGAGACAGGAGAATCACAGGTTCAAGGTCAGCATGTAATAATTTAGTGAATCCCTGTTTCAAAAAATAAAATACGGCTGGCGTGTAGTTCAGAGATAGAATGCCCCTGGGTTCAATCCCTAGTGACACACACACACACACACACACACACACACACACAATGAATATACTCAACATGGATGAAATTCAAAAATATTATGCTGAATGAAAGAAGGCTTATACAAGAAAGTACAAAAAAGAATAAATTACTCCATTTACATGAATTCCTAAAACGGGCAAAACTAGCTGGATGTGTTAGCACAAACCTGTAATCCCAGTACTTGAGAGACTGAGACAGGAGACCCAGATTTACAGCCAGCCTCAGCAATTTAGTGAGACCATTTCTAAAATGAAAAATAAAATTGAGCAGGAGGTGTAGCTCAGAGGTAGAATGCCTCTGAATTCAATCCCCAGTACCAAAACAAACAAACAAACAAACAAACAAACAACAACAAAAAACAGACGAAACTAATTCATGATGGGAAAAAGAAAATTAGGCCTTTGTGGGATAGGGGCTGGGAGTGCCCAACTAAACTTCCTGGGGTGATACAAAGTTCTAAACTTTGAAAGGCAGCTGGATTTCATAGATTGTCAAAACTAAATGGTACACTTAATACCTGAACGTTTCCCTTAGGAAAAATTGACCTTAAATAAAAAGAATCATACACAAGCACTGACACGTAGTTAATGCTATGTTAGGGTGGTGAAGTATACTCATATGTACATCTACAACATACTTTGGAACGCATCAAGACAGATTTTGTGTGTGCACATGGGGGGCGGGTACTGGAGATTGAACTACCTCTGAGCAATAACCCCAGCCCTATTTTTTTTTATTAAACAGGGTCCTGCTAGGTTGATGAGAGTCTCATTAGTTGCTGAGGCTGTCCTCAAACCTGTGATCCTCCTGTCTCAGCCTCCCAGGTACTGGGATTACAGGAGTGTGCCACCATGCCCACCTGGGACAGATTTTTAAATAAATAGAAAATTCAATAGATACATGATATAATAAGATGTGAATTATACAATCTAGGTAGTGGGTATAAATGGGTGCTCACTGCACAATCCTTTCATTTCTGTGTTTTAAAACTACAGTAACAAACCTAGCATAGTGCCACACACCCACAATTCCAGTACTTGGGAGGCTAAGACAGGAGGATGGCAGGTTGGAGGCCAGCACACCTGGAACTTAATGAGACCCTGCTTCAAAATAAAAAATAAAGCCAGGCATGGTGACGCGTGCTTGTAATCCTAGTACTTGGGAGGCTGAGACAGGAGGATCACAGGTTCATGGCCAGCCTCAGCAACTTAGGCCCTCTGTAACTTTGTGAGACCCTATTTCAAAATAAAAATAAAATAGGGCTGGGGGTGTAGCTCAGAGGTAGAAGTCCCCTGGCATTTAATCCCTAGTACCATGTACACACACAAAATAAATAAATAAAATAAAAACTGCTACCACAAAATGTTGTTTTGTTGACAGGAAGTATAAAGTCTTCCTTTCTTTACTTTCTTCTATTCACCTAGTAACCCACACACATTCCTATTACAAATAATCATTATTAACAGTTCTGTCTATATTCTTCCAGTTTCTTACGCATGTATAAGAAAATTAAGTATCTATTTTCCCTCCTTTTCACAAAAAATAGTATACTACAGATCCTATTTCTGCATTTTGTTTTTTTCTTTTAATGTTTCTTGGAGAGCTTCCATTATCAGTACATGGAGAGCTTCTTCATCCCGAATAGATAGGCCACACTTTTGTGTGTGGTACTAGGGATTGAACTCAGGGGTGTTCTAACTCCAAGCTACACCCTCAGCCCTATTTTATATTTTGTTTTTTAAACAGGGTCTCACTAGGTTGCTGAGGATCTCACTATGCTGCTGAGACGGGCCTCAAACCCACGATCCTCCAGTCTCAGCCTCCCAAGTACTGGGATTATAGGAGTGGGCCACCACACCCAGCTCCATACTTTTATTTTTTAAACCTAATCACTTATTGTGGAGATTTAGGTTGTTTTCAAACTTTTGCTACTACAAAATTATAACCAGTGTTTCCCGGGTGAGTTATTATTATTATTTATTTTTGTTGTGGTGCTGGGTTTTCAAACCCAGGCCCTGTGTACACTAGGCAAGTGCTCTACAGCCAAGATACATCCCCAGCCCAAGAATTTTTTTTTCTTTTGGTACTCTGGTACTGGGGATGGAACCCAGGGCATTCTACCTTGAAGCTATACCCCCAGCCCTATTTCATGTTTTATTTTATTTTAATTTTTTTGCAGTACTGGGGATTGAACCCGGGGCATTCTACCTTGAAGCTACACCCCCAGCCCTATTTCATTTTTTATTTTATTTTATTTTAATTTTTTTGTGGTATGGGGATTGAACCCAGGGGCATTCTACCTCTGAACTACACCCTTAGTCCTATTTTTTTATTCTTTATTTTGAAACAGGGTCTCATTAAGTTGTGGAGGCCTCACTAAGTAGCTGAGGCTGGCCCCAAACCCGGATCCTCCGGTCTCAGCCTCCCAAGTACTGGGATTACAAGCCTGCACCACCATGCCCGTCTCATTTTTTATTTTGAAACAGGGTCTCACTAAGTTGCCAAGGGCCTGGCTAGGTTGCTGAGGTTGGGTCTTGAACCTGTGCTCCTCCTGTCGCAGCCTTCTAAGTACTGGCATTATAGACATGCAACACCATGCCTGGCTCCAAGAGGGAATTTCTAAATGAATGCTTTAATTAAGATGACATTTCTTTCTTCACTCTTTTACATTCTGTATTTGACCAATTTGACCCTTCAAAAATGTAAATGTTTTAAATCCATTAAAACCATACACAGAGCCAGGCATGGTGGCGCACGCTTGTAATCCTAGTACTGGGGAGGCTCAGACAGAAGGATCGCAGGTTTGAGGACAGTTTCAGCAATTTAGTGAGGCTCTCAGCAACCTAGTGAGACCCTGTTTCCAAGTAAGAAGTAAAATCGGTCTGGGGGTGTAGCTCGGAGATAGAATGCCTCTGGGTTCAATTCCCAGTACCACATACACACACATAAAAACCATACACAGGTTTGTCAGCCTATTAGAAATGACTAAGCAGGGCTGGGGAGCTCAGTGGTAGAGGGCTTGCCTAGCATGCAGGAGGCCCTGGAGTCGATCCCCACCTCCACACACAAACACAAAATGACTAAGCAAACAGCCAAGCAACCATTTTTTCAGCAAAAAACGCACATAAAATTGGATCACACAAGTAAGGTTATCCTCAATGTCAGGCAAGCCAAGCCCCATAAGCAGATCAGATAAACATTGACTCTTATCATTCTGTAACTGTGGCCAAATATTTCCTGTCCACCACATTAAAGATAAAATGCACTGCTATTAAGTGTCCAGTAAGGGGCATAGTAAGATAATAGAACCCATTTTAAAAATTAATTTCCTAGCCAGGCATGGTGGTGCATGCTTGTAATCCCAGCACTTGGGAGGCTGAGACAGGAGGATGGCAGGTTTGTAGCCAGCCTCAGCTACTTAGTGAGGCCCTCTGCAACTTAGCAAGACCCTGTTTTAAAATAAAAAATAAAAAATAGAACTGGGGGTGTAGATCAGAGGTGGAATGACTCTGGGTTCAATCCCCAATACCACAAAAAAATTAATTTCCTTTATTACAAATAAAATGAATTACCAAATTTACTTAGTAATTAAATTGAACATTTTTCTTAGACAAGTACTATTCAAACCCTATGATGAAGTACTAGATTTTCCCCCAAACCACCCTGGGCCAACATTTTTGTAAAATATAATAAGACCCTGTTTCAGAACAAAAAATGAAAAGGGCTAGGGATGTAGCTAGGAGGTAGAATGCCCCTGGGTTCAATCCCCATTACCAGAAAAAAAAAAGTATGGCAATGTAAAAGTGCTATGAAAGTTTCTACTTTTTTAACTTAATGCATCACAAACAAACAAATAGTTTGAAGATCAGTACTGGCAGGCAAATCACACTTTAAGTAGCACTGATTCAGATCACAAGTAGGACTAATTTTTTTAAGTTCTTAAGATTAGCTAGTCATGAATCAATCTATATCACTGTAATTTAGAAAAGATTTTAATTTACCTTGGGAAAATATTTGTACAGTCCCATGTACGCAAGTTGTAAAGTAAGAAATGGAGCAAATATGGACTGTGAAGATAGAAGATAAAATTAAGTATTTCCAATATAATCATTCAAATTACAATAAATCAAACTAATAAAAGCTATGAAATTCTAATTCAAAAAGCTATAATAAAGCACTTGTTTAGTGGTTGAAGGTAATCTTGTTTCTACAGAAAGGTGAAGAAAATAGATTTGATTTCCTAACCATAAAACATGTTTCTTAAGTCACACAATTCTTTCAAATTTTTTCAGTTTCCCACAAGTCTTCTCTCATTAAAATTTATCTTTTAAATTATTTAGAGTATTAATGGTGATAGATGTATAAGACACCATGCATCTTCCTCATCTAGAGGGAATTCAATGGCAAACTGAAGCATACATAAAAGGCCCAGCACTCAAAATAGATGATATTCATTCCTCAATCTTTGGGGCAAAGAATTAACTCAGACAGTACCATCTTGGGCCCTCAAATGAGAAGCTATTCTTATTATAGATAAAATGTCTTGATGATCTGGCTTCTCAGATAAATTGGAAAAGATCAAAGTAACATTCAATTTACGTAATTATTTCTAAAATTTAAAATACTATAAAGGGAATAAAGGAGCAAACATCACTAGATGCAGTATAATAAGAACAGAGAGAAATAAGCAGTTGAAAACCAGAAAACCAAAACAACAAAAAACCTCACACAAAAATGAGACATAGCTTTAAAAGCCTGAGAGCAAGGCCTATAACCCAAGCACTTGGGAAACTGAGACAGGAAGATCACAGTTCAAGACCAGCCTCAGCATTGTATTGAGACTCTCAGCAACTTAATGAGACCCTGTCTTAAAATAAAAAATAAAATAGGACTTGGGGTGTAGCCAGGAGGTAGGATGCCCCTGAGTTCAATCCCCAGTACTACAAAAAAGGGGGGGGGAAGCATGGGAACACAGTGTCCACAGATAAAGAGCTACTCGGTTCACTAAATGTTAAAAGCATCATCAATCTTTGCTTTGATAATTTATCATCAGGGGGAAAAATCCAATCATTGAACAGATTCCATTTAGAAAAACATTAGCAGAGCTGGGCATGGTGGCGCATGCCTGTAATCCCAGTACTTGGGAGGCTGAGACAGGAGGATCACAGGTTCAAAGCCAGCCTCAGTGACTCAGCGAGGCTGTCAGCAATTTAGCAAGACCCTGTTTCCAAATAAAAAATAAAATGGGGCCAAGGGTATAACTCAGAGGTAGAATGCCCAGCACCACACCCCCCCCAAAAAAGCATAAAAACAGACTTTAAAAACTGCTTTGAGCTGGCTATGGTGGCACATACTTGTAATCTCAGTACTTGGGAGGCTGAGATAGGAGGATTGCAGGTTCATGGCCAGCCTCAGCAATTTAGTGAGGTCCTCTGCAACTTAGTGAGACCCTGTTTCAAAATAGAAGAATAAAATAGAGCTGGGGGTGTAGCTCGGAGGTAGAATGCCCCTGGGTCCCAACCCCAGTACCACAAAAAACAAATAAACAACAAACAAACAAAAAACTGTTTTGAAAACTGGGGTGGTGGTGCATGCCTGTAATCTCAGTACTTAGGAGGCTGAGACAAGAGGATCCCATGTTTGTGGCCAGCCTCAGCAACTTACAGCAAGGCCCTCCACAACTTAATGAGACCCTGTTTCAAAATAAAAACTAAAATTGGGCTGAAGTGTAGTTCAGAAGTGGAATGCCCCTGGGTTCAATCCCCAGTACCACACACACAAAAGAAAGCTGTTTTGACTGGCATGGTGGCGCAAACCTGTAATCCAGACCTGGGAAGCTGAGACAGGAGTATCACAGGTTCAAAACCAGCCTCAGCAATTTAGTGAGATCCTGTTTCAAGCCAAAATAAAATAAAATAAAAAATAATAAAATAAAATAGGGTTGGGGATATAGCTCAGAGGTAGAATGCCCCTGGGTTCAACCCCCAGTATCACACACAAAAAACCCTGTTTTGCTTAATGATATAATCTTAATTACTTAATTATTTGGAAAACTTATGTGCCTCGTACATGCTAGGTATTCTTGAAATGTCTGTTGAGTGGAAATAGCACAAAGAGTAAGACACTGGACTACGGGCTATGCTTTTCTGCATTCCTCCGTATACTATAAAACAAAAGAGCTGTATCATGGAACAACAAACAGGCTGTCACTATGATTCTATTACAGCATTATAAAACGCTGAAATACCTTTTTTTTTTTTTTGCAGTACTGGGGATTGAACCCAGGGGCATTCTACCACTGAGTTACACCCCCAGCCCTATTTTTTATTCTTTATTTTGAAACAGGGTCTCACTAAGTTGGGGAGGGCCTCACTAAGTAGCTGAGGCTGGCCGCCAACCTGCGATCCTCCTGTCTCAGCCTCCCAAGTACTGGGATCACAAGCGTGCGCCACCACGCCCGGCTCTGAAATACCTTTGAATCATAGAAAGATTACTTCATATTCAGAACCACAAGAACTACATTTGAATGTTTCAAACTATTGGAAAATTAGTAATTAATATACAGTATATGTAGGCACTTTGGTTCTGGAAAGAAATTGCCTGGGTTTAATCCCACCAGTCATTTATATGCTGTGTGACCTTGGGCAAATGACTTAACATCTCTGAGTCTTCATCTTCTCATGAATTCAAATGATAAGTAGTTCATAAGGATGAGAATGAACTAATATAATCATTGCACTCAGAATGGTACCTGGCATGTAGAAAGACTTTAGTAGTTATTATTAAAAAGCTCTCATGCTATAACAAAGATGAATAACAAGTTTACAATAAACCTCCAAACAGCTACATGGATCTGGCAGATACTAATTTAATATTGGCAATGACTTCTACAGATTAAAAGTACTTATTATACTCAACTTGCATTTTCCAAGTTTAGTTAATAGTTTATAACTCTTTTCTTACCAAGTACTTGCAAACAAAAGCTCTGACGCCAAGAGCAAGAAGAGCACACCCCACCAATCGAAATATTCGAAAAGAGTCAAATTCTTCTGCTGCACTTCCATCCTCTGGATTGGGCTTTTCACTGATCAGCTGTTTCCGTAGCTTCATTGCTTCTTCAAATCTGGAAAGGTACTGTTCCAGGCCGTGGCGAGAACCCCTCTGGACAGTGTCTGCTGTCAGGTCCCCTCGGGTCCGCTGCCGGAGCTCAAGGTTGACATCATTACTGCACTCCGGCGGTTTAATGAGAGAGTCCAATTTGTCTCCCAGCTGGGTCCCCTTTCCCTCCGCCATACCACCCTGCTGGTCAGTTGCTCCTGTACTGACCGAATCACCCAGCACTACTCGCTTTGAAACTGAAGGGACGCTGAGGGAGTTCAGTTTATCGCTGTCTTGCTGCTTTGATTTTGCTTGACTTTCCTCTTCTGAGAAAAAAAATTTTTAAAGCCTTTTGTATTACATCCCGGCAAAAACCCCACATATTAATATTTAAAAAAATGCTGCAGCAGCTAGAATTCAATAGTCACTGAATCAAAACACTGATTCTGCATAACACAAAAACTAGTTCCTTCCTCTATACCCTCAAAATAGAACACCCCAAGAGTATTCCCGCAGAGGAAATAATCCAAACTTCATGGGTTGGAGGTAAGACTAGTAAACAAAATAGGAAAGATAATCCAGGGATGGGAAAGCAATAAAGGCCAACTATTCATGGATAATATATTTCAATATAATATAAGCCGGGCGTGGTGGCGCACGCTTGTAATCCCAGTACTTGGGAGGCTGAGACTGGAGGATCTGGGTTCACGGCCAGCCTCAGCTACTTAGTGAGGCCCTCCGCAACTTCATGAGACCCAGTTTCAAAATAAAGTATAAAAAATAGGGCCGGTGGTGTAGCTCGGAGGTAGAACGCCCCTGGGTTCAATCCCTGGTACCACACACACAAAAAAAAACAATATAATATAAGCTAGTGCATTGCTTCCACTAGCTTAGCTGGTTAAAAAATAAATCAATCATTAAAGCTTTTAAAATTAGATTTCTGAATCCAGAGTCCTGGAGGCATAGGGTGGGGCACAGCCTACAAATGTTTATCTAGTCAAGCAGCCATTAGTAAATAATTTAAGATACGGCTCTGATTAAAAATACTTTAGAGCCGGGCGTGGTGGCGCATGCTTGTAATCCCAGTACTTTGGGAGGCGGAGACCAGAGGATCTGGGTTTGAGGCCAGCCTCAGCTCTCTCCCTGTCTCTCCCTGTCTCTCCCTGTCTCTCCCTGTCTCTCTCTCTCTCTCTCTCTCTCTCTCTCTCTCTACTTAGTGAGGCTTCCGCAACTTCGTGAGACCCGGTTTCAAAATAAAGTATAAAAAAAAAATAGGGTCGGGGGTGTAGTGCGGAGGTAGAACGCCCCTGGGTTCAATCCCTGGTCCGCAAAAAAAAGATAAAAATACTTTAGGATGCTGCTCTGATCAAAAACAAAACAAACAAAAACCCCTTAAAGACATAATTTTCAAAGCAAAAGAACAAAGCACAGAATGTACCTCAGGAAAGAGCAAAAATAATGCTCTGGGAAAGAATAAAGATCCTGGTATTAATCATTAAAGGGAAAACATTTCTTCTTTTTCTTTTCTTTTTTTTTTTTTGCAGTACTGGGTATTGAACCCAGGGGCATTCTACCTCTGAGCTACACCCCCAACCCTATTTTTTATTCTTTATTTTGAAACAGGGTCTCACTAAGTAGCTGAGGCTGGCAGAGAACCTGTGATCCTCCTGTCTCAGCCTCCCAAGTACTGGGATTACAAGTGTGTGCCACCCCGCCCGGCTCTTCTATTGTTTTTGAAGAATTTGAAAGTGGTGCTCTCTCCTTTGAACTGTCTAGAAGTTCAGGCTAAGACCCCACAGAAAATAAGTCAGGAAGTTCTAAGGCACCTGCAATCAGTGACCAAAGGTCAATGACTAAAGGAAACACTTATATGGAATCTTAGATAATATTAGGGCATACTAAGGATTATATTCACATTTTAAAAAATTTACTGGAGCAGGGCATGGTGGCGCACGCTTGTAATCCCAGTACTTGGGAGGCTGAGACAGGCGGATCACAGGTTCGCTGTCAGCCTCAGCTACTTAGGCCCTCCACAACTTAGCGAGACCTTGTTTCAAAATAAAGAATAAAAAATAGGGCTAGGGGTGTAGCTCGTGTAAAATGCCCCTGGGTTCAATCCGCAGTACCGCAAAAACAAAACAAAAAAATTGTCGGACATGTCTTTGGGTGAGGAATGAACTTTCCTTTAGTGTTAAATGCAGTTCCCAGTAATCTCAGCTAAAGAGAGGAAGTCCACACGGCACTTGTTGGGCCTATAAAAAAATGATTACTCCTGAAGGGGGGTTCCCCCCACCTCTTCTAGACGGCCCCTGGGTGACAGTGTTGAGGGCACTAAACACTGACACTAAGCTACGACCACAAGAGTCCCTGATCCACGTAGGACGGACTGACTGGCAGTTCAGTAAAGACAAGCTGACTTAGGCGGACAAGAGTTATACAGCAAAAAGGAAAAGGCAAAAAGGTGGGCGCCAGGGAAGGCACTGGAAGGAAACGCATTTGGAACCGAGAGAAAGGTAAACAATCTTGCCGAGGGCGCAGTGGGAAGAGCAGTTTAGGG
>PVJS01065035.1:0-10086 GCA_004027185.1 Glis glis | reverse complement strand
CGAGGTTGCAGAGGGCCTCACTAAGTAGAGAGAGAGAGAGAGGGAGAGAGAGAGAGAGAGAGAGAGACAGGGAGAGAGAGAGAGAGAGCTGAGACTGGCCGTGAACCCTGATCCTCCGGTCTCCGCCTCCCAAAGTACTGGGATTACAAGCGTGTGCCACCACGCCCGGCATTTTTACTTATTATTATTATTATTATTATTATTATTTGCAGAACTGGGGATGGAACCCAGGGGCATTCTACCTCTGAGCTACACCCCAGCCCTATTTTTATTCTTTATTTTGAAACCGGGTCTCACTAAGTTGCGGAGGGCCTCACTAAGTAGCTGAGGCTGGCCGCGAACCTGGATCCTCCGGTCTCAGCCTCCAAGTACTGGGATTACAAGCATGCACCACCACTCCTGGCTTCCAGCCCTATTTTTTATTCTTTATTTTGAAACAGGGTCTCACTAAGTTGCCAAGGGCCTCACTAAGTAGCTGAGGCTGGCTTTAAACCCGCATCCTCAGCCTCCCATGTACTAGGATTACAAGCATGCACCACCACGCCCGGCTTATTTTTTGTTTTTAAAACAGGGTCTCACAAGGTTGCTGAGAATCTCACTATGTTGCTGAGGCTGTCCTTGAACCTGCAGTCCTCCTGTCTCAACCTCCCAAGTACTGGGATTGTAGGCATGCACCACCACACCCGGCTCACCTCTGTGTGTGTGTGTGTGTGTGTGTTTTACTGGGGATTGAAACCAGAGGCATTCTACCTCTGAGCTATATCTCCAGCCCTACTTTATTGTTTATTTTGAAACAAGGTCTCACCAGGTTGATGAGAGTCTCACTACTTGCTGAGGCTGTCCTCGAACCTGCAATCCTCCTGTCTCAGCCTCCCAATTATTGGGATTACAAGCGTGCAGCACCACGCCTGGCTTCAGCTCGCCTCTTAACCAAGAGGGCTGACCAGTGCAGAAATCCAAACAAGTTGTTCATGTCAGGTATGATGACGATTACCAAGTTCGTTTTCTGGACTTGGAAGGAATCGGGTGCTGGGACTGAGGTCAGCAGCAGCTTCCAGATTTGACAGCTCTTTGAAATAATCAGGTTTCAAGGATCTCCGAAGAATTGCTGTGAAGAAAACATGTTGTACAGAGTCATTGCCTGTCAAAGGCAGTGCTCTCCAGGGAATGACATGGCTGGCTGTGAGCTTCCTGCTCCCCAAACCTCTGTCCCTACCACACAGAAACAGTGCCACCCCCATCTTAGAGCAAAAATGGTGAGAAGTTGGCAGAGTCCAACATGAGTTTGTCTGTTCTCAGTGGAACAGATTTTATTTATTTACTCTCCTGATATATTGAGCTGTGCGCTCAATCCCACTACTTGGGAGGCTGAGGCAGGAGGATGGCAAGTTCAAGGCCAGCCTGGGAAACTTAGGGAGACCCTGTCTCAAAATAAAATTTTTTTTTTTTGGTACTGGGGATTGAACGCAGGGGCGTTCTACCTCTGCGCTACGCCCCCGGCCCTATTTTTTTTTTATACTTTATTTTGAAACCGGGTCTCACGAAGTTGCAGAGGGCCTCACTAAGTAGAGAGAGAGACAGGGAGAGAGAGAGAGAGACACAGGGAGAGAGAGAGCGCGCGCGCGTGCGTGCGCGAGCTGAGGCTGGCCGCGAACCCGGATCCTCCGGTCTCCGCCTCCCAAAATACTGGGATTACAAGCATGCGCCACCATGCCTGGCAAAATAAAAAATTTTAAAAAGAGCTGGAGAGTAGCTCAGTGGTAAAGCACTCCTGGGTTCAATTCCTGGTAGGGGTGTGTGTGTGTATGTGTGTGTGTGTGTGTGTGTGTGTATGTATTTAAAATTGCTGAGCATCTATTATGACCACTGTGTACTGGGGATAAAACAGTGAACTGGAGAGATCCAGTTCACTGGGCTCTATATTTCTTCAGTGAATGGAAAATGAACAAAATCAGTCCTAAAAAAAGGAATAGGTTGATTTTAAGTAGTTGTAGGTGACATGAAAAAATAAGAGCATAGAAGAAAAGAGGAAGGGAGAGCTACTTTAGCTCAGAGGTCAGGGAAGGGCATTCTGGGAAATGAACTGAGACCTGAGCAAAAGGGAACACCTGCCTGTGAAGAAGAGTGAGAGGAGCCTTCCAGGCAGAGGGACAGGGAAGCAGGCATGGTGTGCGTGGCAGCCGGCTAGGGCTGGTGTGGGACAGCTCAGGGAGCAGGGGCCTTGCAGAGGTGACAAGGGCGAGATCACATCATGCAGGGGCTGGGTTGCACTAAGGAGTTTGGATTTTTATTCAAATGGAAATTGTCATAGGAAGTTTTAAGCAGAGTGGGTCATAAGATCTGATTTGCAGTCTGAAAAGTCCGCTGCGGTCGCGGTCGTGGAGGGAGAAGGGACTGCACTGGGGCAGTTGTGGCAGCAGGAACCTGCTGGGGAGGCTGTGGGTGAGGCCAGAGACCTGGACCCCAGCAGACCATCTGTGCTGCCAGGCTGTGCTTAATCATGGAAACAATTCCTCTGACTTCAGCCAGAACCTATCACTGCAACCCAGAAACACAGCAATTACTTGCCAGAAGAAAAAAAAAAAACATCTGCATAGAAACAGTAGTAATTATAGGGCAATTCCTCTTCACTACTAACTCATGATTGCTCTAACAACCCCCATAAGCAAGTGAGCTGCTCAGCCCACCTGCTGTGACATTATAGTGATGCTTGAATTCAAGCCCTCTGCACCCTCTGCACAGCCCCAGCCCCAGTATTGTGGACTTCCTTTATATAGTATCAGTGGTGTAGGGACTAGATAGATTTTTGGAGATAAGTTCCATATATAAATTACTTGATTGCTTCAACATAACTTAGCTATCCATCTCAAATCCTTTACCACTGTAGATAATTGTATTCACTTATTTATCCATCTACCCATCCATTCATTCATTTAATAGACATTTTGTTGAATCCCTACTATGCGCCCTATCCCATAATGGGTAGAAGTTGGAGATACTAAAGCAAAAAGCATGGACTCTACTTTCAAGCAGGGAGTGGCCATCTGCAGATTTCATTTTGACTGGCTCTTTATTGGGTACCAACACCAACCCAATTTTGTAGACCACAGAACTAGATACTCCCATGGAAGGAAGAAAATGAAAATTCACATTCATTATTTACTCTATGCCAAATACTAAATAAAGTGCGTCCACATACCTAACCTCACCTTTACCTCTCACAAAAGTCTTTGGGGGATCCTAGAAAGTGGATATGTTTTTTCTATCTTTGTGGATAAGTATCTTGAAACTGGGAGAGATTACATTACTGGCATAATATTATGTAGTCTGTTTATAGCAGAGCTAGGACTGAAGCCAGTCCTGCTTGACTCAAAAATCCATAGTCTTTCTACTCTACCATAGTTAAAGTTTAAAGAGGTAGATCAAACTCAAATAAAAGGAAAACCCAGGCAGAGTGGTCGTTCTAGGAACTCAGGAGGCTGAGGAGGGAGGATTACAAGTTGGAGGCCAGCCTGGGCAACTTAGCAAGACCCTGTCTCAAAATAAAAAATTAAAAGAGTTGGATGTAATGGTATATGCCTGTAATCCCAGTAGTTGGGAGGCTGAGGCAGGAGGATCACAGGTTCAAAGACAGCCTCAGCAAGTAGTGAGACTCTCATTAACCTAGCAAGACCCTGTTTCAAAATAAAAATTTTAAAAATAGAGCTGGGGGTTTAGCTCCGAGATAGAATGCCTCTGTGTTCAATTCACAGCACCACCAAAAAAAAAAAAAAAAAGGACTGAGGATGTAGTTCTGTGGTAGAGCACCATTGAGTTTGATCCCTAGTACCACAACACAACAAAACAAAACAAAAAAAAAAACTTAGCATCTTCTATAAAAAGGAGGCACTTGGACATACATTCCGGCCCTCCTTTGTCAAAGAGAAAGGTGTGCCCTGTAATAACAAGAAGGAACTCACATGTCAGGGATGATAGTCTCAACATCATCAAAAGAATCATGAAAACAATAATAACAAACACAAAGAAACCTCATGGAAAAACTCAACAAGCTGCTTTACTTCACAGAATGAGTCATCCCCAAAAGGCTTTGTATAAAGACTAGAAAATGGATAGGTTTTGGAGTAATTACTCATGTGAGCTGTTTACTTCAGGCAGTCTTGCTGGAGGCTGTGTATTTATGATCCAGCTGCTGGGGGCAGAGGGAAGAGGGATCTCCTGGGACTTCTAGAGTCAACCAAATAGTACACCCCGGCCCTATTTTTTATCCTTTACTTTTGAAACCGGGTCTCACAAAGTTGCAGAGGGCCTCACTAAGTAGCTGAGGCTGGCCATGAACCCCTATCCTCTGGTCTCCGCCTCCCAAGTACTGGGATTACAAGTGTGCGCCACCACGCCCGGCGGCAGATTTTTTTAGACATGTCCAAAATTTAAAAATTTGGGGCTGTCCAATAACGCTATTTTGATAACAAACATTAATGTGTTATGGAAGAGACATCAGTTTTCCATGAAAAAAAAAATATCTTTTGGTGTGGTACTGAGGATTCAACCCAGGGGTATTCTACATCTGAGCTATACCCCTTTTATTTAGTCTCACTACATTGCTGAGGCTGTCCTCAAACCTGTGATCCTCCTGTCTCAGCCTCCCAAGTACTAGGATTACTGGTATGTGCCACTATGCCTGGCCTCCATGAAATTTTTGTTTGTTTTCAAGGCTTTATTTTTTTTCATATTTTTAACACTTTTCATTGGTTCATTATAGTCTCACATCATGATGCAGTTCATAGTGATAGTGACATACATGCACACAGCATTTGTCCATGAAATTTTAAGATAAACATGAGTCTTTAATTTATTTATTTATTTTGTGGTACTGGGGATTGAACCCAGGGGCATTCTACCTCTGAGCTACACCCTCGGCCCTATTTTATTTTTATTTTGAAACAAGGTCTCACTAAGTTGCCTAGGGCCTCGTTAAATCCTGAGGCTGGCTGCAAACCCCTGATTCTCCTGTTTCAGCCTTCCAAGTACTGGGATCATAGGCTTGTGCCACCGTACCCCACAAGTGTTCAGTTTTAGAAGTGGGCCCCTTCAAGTTTGGTTAACAGACTCCCAGAGATTCATGGTCTGTGTCTATTGAGACACTGCATGCAGATTATCTCAACCTTGTGTCAAATGAACTAGCCAGCCCACCCTCAAATCAGTTTTAGCCAGCACTTACTGAACTCATCCTGGACTAGACATTTGCCAGGTTCTGTTTAAGGTTAAGATATGATCAGCTGGGTGTGGTGGCGCAAACGCGTAATGCCAGTACTTGGGAGGCTGAGACAGGAGGATTGCAGGTTCAAGGACAGCCTCAACAATGTAGTGATACTTTCAGCAACCTAGCAAAACCCTGTTTCAAAATAAAATAGAAAATAGTGCTGGGGGTTTAGCTCAGAGGCAGAATGCCCCTGGGTTCAATCCCCAGTACCACAAATACAAAAAAAATATATTATCATAGTAAGCCCTAGTATATGTTCACAATAACAGTAATATGATGTGTAATTCTTCTATAGCAGAGGCATGTGGGAAGAGTGATGGGCGCTCAGAGGAGGAGAGGTCAGGTCTCCCTGGGAGAGGAGCTGTGGGGGAAGACTTTGCAAAGTTTCAGCTGAGAGGGAAGGAGTCTGCCCAGAGCTGCTTGTCCATTTGAGGCAGAGAAGGCAGTGGGCCCCACTGAGTACAAATACATGGTACCTGCAGGGAAGTGACCGAGGCTAGAGTGGTGAGAGTACATGGAACACGGGTGGCACTGGTCAGAGGTTAGTAAGGTTAATTATTGGGTTCGAGTCACACGGGCCTTGAATGTCATCCTGGGCACCCTAGACATCATATTGGAGACAATGCTGGGCAGACATTGAAGGATTTAGAACCAGTGAGAAGCACAAGCCTGCATTTTAGAAAGTTAATGAAGGTGGAAGATGAGGTGGTTTAGGGTTCTGGAGCTGCCAGGGATGTCTGTCCTGACACCATCCAGCCATTTGGGCAGCTCAGCCCATACCTGTCACAAAGATTCCACACATTTATGGAGCTTTGATAAGTGTATTTTAGTATAATTGATTTCTTTGTAATTCTATGTGTTTCCTTTCATGTACTTAAAAAATTATTCTGGAGTCAGGTGTGGTGGCACACACCTGTAATCCCAGAACTTGGGAAACTGAAACAGGTTTGAGCAAAGTCTCAGCAACTTAACAAGACCCTCAGCACCTTGGCAAGACCGTTTCAAAATTAAAATAAAATAGGACTGGGGGTGTATGTGGAGTTAGAATGCCCCTGGGATCCATCACCAGTACCAAAAAATATATATTTTTATTATATATATTTATATATAATTTATACATTATACATATATATATATATATTATATGTATATGATTCTGAGAAAGACTCTATGTATTATAGAAATCTTCTTCTGACATCAAAGGGGTTCATGGCTCAAAGCCTTCCAACATTTGAAGATGTTACGTAGACCATCTTCTCTCCTTTCTCTGCATGTAGTGACATCCAAACCAAACAAGCATTTATCAGACACCTCACATGCTCAGGGCTATGTCTGAGGCTTTGCACCTCACATCTGGAACCAGGGGCCTTGGGTTGGGACCATTCCAGCTGTGTGACCACGATCAAATTAGTTAACCTCCCAGTTTCCTCTTCTGAAAAATGGGAACAATAATAGTGCTTTCTTCATGGGGTTGATGCAAGAATTAATCAGTTAATGTGGAAAGTTCAGAGCAGTATCTAGCTCCCTGTCCCTTGATATTAGACCACAGTGTATTTATGATATAATCAGGGAGGCATGATGACCTCAGGTGAGACTACTGGAGAACAGGTGACTATTTTGCAACACTCTCATGATTTTGGTGTCTTTTTTCTGGTTCTTCCTCAGGCCCAGAAAATTCCAGACCCAGAATAAATAATAATAAAATCCACCCTCCCCCTCTTTTTTCCTGTGGTTCTAGGGATTGAACCTAGGGGTACCCTACCACTGAGCTACATCCCAAGCCCTTTTTATTTTTTGTTTTGAAACAGGGTCTCACTAAGTTGCTCAGGATCTCCCTAAGTTGCTGAGGCTGGCCTCAAACCTGTGATCCTCCTGTCTCCGCCTCTCAAATACTAGGATGACAGGCGTGCACCACCATGCCTGGCTGAAACATTACTTTTGACTTTGATAACAAAAAAATGTGACTGAAAGAGGTTTGACCCCAGCCTAGGTCTTTCAACTTCTCCTTCCTGCCCACCCTAGCTTATCACAGTCTGTGATTTTTATGGGTGGCTCCTTTAGCAATTCCAGTGTGGTTTCATCTCTAAGGGTGTGTTTATCAGAAATTCTAACCACCCACACTTCACAGTCTGTATTATTATGTGAAAGTTTTCAGTGAATTGAGGGAGCAGTCAAGAAGATAGTCATTATTTTGGTACCTACTTGTTAGTGAAGAAAACTGAGTTCCTGAAGTGTTTCTCTTTTGGCATTGTCATCTGTTATTCAGACATTGTGACTTGTAATGCAAACTCTTGGGACCAGGGCTGTTAGACTCATCTGGATTTCAGGATGAAGTAGAGATGTAAGAGCTGGCACTTCATTGAATAAAATGAATGACTGTCACAGTGTTAAATCCATAAAAAGCAGTTACAATCTGTTCGGTTTCCAGGTGAGAGTGTGGATGCTGGAAAGCAAATTTATCATCATTATTTTAAAAAGCACTCAAAGGCAAAGAAAAAGAAATACAGAATACCACATTTTTATCTATGCTGCATACAATAATGTATAACTCATGTAAGTATGTAGACATGAACAGGAGGATAAAATGGGGGAATAAATATTTTCTTGCCGATACAGTCAATTTTCTTTTAAAAACAGAGGAAAGAAGTCGGGCGTGATGACACACGCCTGTAATCCTAGTACTTAGGAGGCTGAGATAGGAGGATCACAGGTTCGAGGCCAGCCTCAGCAGCTTAGTGAGATGTTGTCTCAAAATTAAAATAATAAAATGGGGTTGGGGGTACAGCTCAGAGGTAGAATGCCTCTGGGTTCCATCCCCAGTACCAAAAAACAAAAACTGAAAAAAAAAAACAGAGGAAAGAGATTCGTAGTAGCTTAGTGTGACATAAAACTTTATTTATTTATTTATTTATTGGCACTGGGGATTGAACCCAGGGGCATTCTACCTCCGCGCTGCATCCCCAGTCCCTTTTTAATTTTTATTTTTGAAACAGGGTCTCCCTAAGTTCCTTGGACCTGCGAGTTTCCTGTCTCAGCCTCCAAAGTACTGGGATTACAAGCGTGCACCACCATGCCTGCCTTTTAATGTTCTTTTAGTTAACCTTGGCAACTTTTCTAGGCTCAGACCAAGTTATGGAAGAATTTCCCACCATTCATTTTTGTTCCCTCCAAAAGTAGGTCCTAAAATTGGGACTGTCAAGAAAAGCACTGTGAATATGAATAACCTAAAAAAATAGTATAAGAGCCAGGCAAGGCCAAGTGTGGTGGCACACGCTTGTAATCCCAGTACTTGGGAGACTGACACCGGAGGATCTGGGTTTGTGGCCAGCCTCAGCTACTTAGTGAGGCCCTCTGCAACTTAGCAAGACCCTGTTTCAAATTAAAGAATAAAAAAATAGGGCTGGGGATGTAGCTCGGAGGTAAAATGCCCCTGGGTTCAATCCTCAGTACCACAAAAAAAAAAAAAGAGCCAGGAGCTATGGCACACACCTGTAATCCCAGGACTTAGGAGATTGAAACAGGAGAATTGCAGGTTCAAGGCCAGCAAAACACAGTAACTTAGTGAGACCGTGTTTCAAAGTAAAAAATAAAATAGGGCTAGCGGTGTAGCTCCGAGGTAGAACACCTCTGGGTTCAATCCCCAGTACAAAACAACAACAATAAAACCCAGTGTGTTAAGAGAAAGAAGCCAGACACAAAAGACTATGTTACATGATCTCATTTATATGAAAGTCTTGAAAAGTCAAGACAATAGATAGAGAAGGTAGATCAGTGGTTACCTAATAGTTGCTAGGCACAAGTATTAAATATAAATGGAACAAAGAAAAGTTTTGAGGTAACAAAATTATCTTAAAACTGGAATGTGGTGATGGTTGCACAACTGTATCAGTTTAGTAAGCCTCAAACTGGATTATGTATTATGTAAATCATACCATAAAGTTATTTGAAGGACATTGAGAAACACTGGAATTGTGCACTACTGCTGTACCATCTCTAAAATGGAGGGAAATGTAAGCAAAATCTTCCAGTTACTGTGTGCTAGCCAGGCCCATGGAGACTGGTGATGTCAAGGGTTTCTTGGGCCACTCTCCCTGTGAGTAACCTTCAGCAATCCCACACATAAACCTCTCGAGGCACATGCTATAAGGAAAAGCAACATGCACTTTGCAATGGAACTTCAAGGCAGGCCTGACCCCCTTCTAACAGATTGTCTCCCTAAGCACCCACTGTATAGACGGGCTATAGCAGCACTGTCCAATAGAATTTCAGTGGAGTTGGACGTGGCTGTAATCCCAATTACTAGGGAGGCTGAGGCAGGAGGAGGATCACAACTTTGAGGCCAGCCTGGGCAACTTAGCAAGACCCTATCTTGTCTCAAAATAAAATAAGAGCTGTGGATGTTGCTCAATAGTAGAGTACCCCTGGGCTCAATCCCCAATACTGCAAAAAGAAAAAGAAAAAGAAAAAAATAAATAAATAATGGAAGCCATATATATACTTTTAAATTTTCTAGTGGCTACATTAGAAACATAAGACACAAGTGAAATTCTAATAACATATTTTCTTTAAGCCAATATGTCCAAAGTATTACCATTTCAGAATGGAACTAATATAAAGATTTACTAATGAGCCAGGTGTGGTGGCACACTCCTATAATCCCAGTACTTGGGAGGCTAAAACAAAAGGATCCCAGGTTCGAGGCCAGTCTCAGCAACTTAGTGAGATCCTGTTTCAAAATAAAAAATAAGCGGGGTGTGGTGGCGCACGCTTGTAATCCCAGTACTTTGGGAGGTGGAGACCGGAGGATCCAGGTTCGCGGCCAGCCT
>PVJS01065034.1:0-10085 GCA_004027185.1 Glis glis | reverse complement strand
AATTTCCTTGTCTGGTTACCCAGTGAGTCTAGTAGTACCTAGATTTCCTTCAAGATTTTATTCTAAACTGTTGAATTAATTTGTTCTTCACAGAAAAAGTAACTTTTGGTTAGAGGCTGTGAAAATATTGGCCAATCAGTCTTTGTAACTATGTAATATTTTCAGTCTTTTCTGGTAAAAAATAATGCTTGGAAGAATTTAAAAAATTAGGATTTCGGATTAATCTGAAGTCTAAAAAGAAATATGCCAGTATGCTAAAGCAGTTTTTGTGCTAGTGTGGTAAACCATTTTTCCTTTTCAAAATATTTGTAATATGCTTATATTTTATAATGGAAGCAATAAATGCGAATGTGAAATTGATCTGAGCCTCTGATGATGAGTATAATAATCACAGCGATTGTGGATAGTTTTCCCTTAGTCCAAAAAGGAAGGGAGCCAACTTTTGAAACTTGGATATATTGTCACTTCACATATTCAAAGAAAATCAAGGTAGATTATTAGCGGAAAACCCCTGGAGGTGTTTTCCCCTCACGGGGCCACAGCTTCCTATTTATTTGTAGGAGTCACGCACTCCCTCTCTCTGCTCTGAGCTGGTGCCCCGCACCTGCTCTTCAGTGCTCCTGTCCATGCTGGCTTCCTGTCCCTACACCCAATCAATCCCCAGTACCGCAAAAAAAAAAAAAAAAAAAGAACCTGAGCCCGCTCCCTGGGGTCCTGATCCTGCCCTACTAAAAACCTTCCTCTGCCTCCACTGGCGCTTGGTGAAGATGGTGGTCCGCCACCGCCTGCAGGGTGCTCTAGGGTCTGGTTCTTCCCTTCCTGGCCCCCGCCTGTGTCTGCCTCAAGCCCCGCTGGCCAGCCTCTCCATCCACTAGCCTACCACACTTGATCCAGTAGCAGGGCCTCTGCCCGGGCTCAGCCCTGTCTCCCTGACCATGGTCCCTCCTGGGGGCACCACCCGAGTGTGTGCACTGCACCACACAGCCCACTTTGTTGTCCTCGTCCTCTTCCACTGCCGTCACCCCTTGTGAAATGTGAGCTTTGGAACAAGAATTGCTTAGAAGTTATCAGATCACCAAGTCTTAAAACAGTACCTGGCACAGTGATAGGTGTTCAGTAAATATAAATTCTCTAATTACCACAGCCATACAGTAAAATAGATATTTTGCAAATAGGGAAACTAAATGCGCAAGTAACATTTAAAAAATCACTTATTAGCCAGGCGTGGTAATCCCAGTGGTGGGAGGCTGAGACAGGAGGATCACAGGTTCGTGGCCAGCCTCAGCTACTTAATGAGGCCCTCCACAACTTAGTGAGACCCTGTTTCAAAATAAAGAATAAAAAATAGGGCTGGAGGTGTAGCTTGGAGGTAGAATGCCCCTGGGTTCTATCCCCAGTACCACCAAAAAAAAGAAAAAAATCACTTTTTAAGTGGCAAAACTGAGATTTGAACACAGGTTTGTCTGGAGCCTTAACAAGGTTAGACTGCCTCCCTCAGAGTGTGGAGGGTTTTGTTTTGTTTTTTCCAGGTCACCTCCTGGTCACCATTCACTGAAACCCCAGAGGAGGGAGACAGGAGTTGGACTCACCGTGCTTGGATTCACAGATGCACAAACCTCAGGCTGGAATTTCCAGACCCCTGGGGCAGAGCACTGCACCTTGAAGATCCCAGACAAAACTGAGAGGGCCAAGTGGCATCTTGTATCTTTCAGCTCAGCCAGGAGGCACTTACCAAAACAAAAATTAAAAACTAGGAACCACCTACATAAGAATTGCTATAAATGGTTCACCATTAAGTGAGTTCTGTAAAAGGGAATAGGAGACTGATGATAGCTGTAGCTTCAAAATGAAAAGTTAGTTCCTAGCTGGACGTTGTGGTGCACACTTGTAATCCCAGTACTTGGGAGGCTGAGACAGGAGGATCGCAGGTTCATGGCCAGCTTCAGCAACCTGTGAGGCCCTCTGCAACTTAGTGAGACCCTGTTTCAAAAAGAAAAAGAATAAAATTGGGCTGGGGGTGTAGCTCGGAGGTAGAATGCCCCTGGGTTCAATCCCCACTACCACAAAAAGAATTTAAAAAGTTACTTCCTAAATTATGAGTGAAGTATAATCTCAAATCTTTCTTATTAAATGTATGACAAGTTTACTAAATGATACCAAGTGAAAACAACTAAATAATCCCACTGCTTGGGAGGCTGAGATGAGGATCGCAGGTTCACGGCCAGCCTCAGCTACTTAGTGAGGCCCTCCACAACTTAGTGAGACCCTGTTTCAAAATAAAGAATAAAAAATAGGGCTGGGGGTGTAGCTCAGAGGTAGAATGCCCTGGGTTCAATCCCTAGTACTGCAGAAAAAATAAATAAAATAGTAAGTTTCTTAGAGGGGAATAATTAGGTACTTGTGTCTGTGATTTGGGGCTTCATAATTTTAAATCAGTAGTATCTCCACTGTGAGAATTCAGATAACATGAAAATATTTCAATGCAAACTGGCATCCCAGGCTCCCTTGATGTCTGTCTGCACGGGTATGTTTTGCTGCCCTCTATTGCCCACAGATGGTACAGAACTAAGCCCATTCTGAGGGCCGTCCTTTGGAGTGTTTTGTTGTTTTTATGTGGTACTAGGGACTGAACCCAGGGGCATTCTAACGCCAAGCTACACTCCCAGCCCTTTTTATTTCTTATTCAGAAATAGGGTCTTCCTAAGTTGCTGAGGGCCTCACTAAGTTGCTGAAGCTGGCCTTGAACCTGTGATCCTCTTGTCTCAGCCTCCCAAGTATTGGGATTACAGGCATGCGCCACCTGATCTTTTGGTATTTGCCAGAAAGCTGGAGAAGCAAAGTTGTTAGGAATTGTTCGCTCCTCAAGCAAACTGCCTAGTCCAGCCTACCTGTGCCAGCCGGCCTGTGCACACCCAAAATCATACATCTAAGTAAAGTGAGAACACTACTGTGCTGAGACATTGATGAAATGGTCTTGGTTTTTTACTTGAATGGTTGGTGTCAGTAGAAAGATTAATGTGTTAGGAGACCCCGTCCCCATGGGTAACCGTTAGAAAAGCTGGCCAACCACACTCAGAATGTGCTCTGTAGATTCAACTTGTCTTCCCAAGGAGAAACAACCTGAGGGCAAAGCCACCACCCTCTGCTCCATCATGTCCATACCTGCAGACACACCTGTTGACCTTGGATGAACAGATCAAATATTGCACTCAGTGGACATGGTGCGGTGGTTAATAGCTGCTGAACTGGTGCTTATCTGAATCAAGACTTATCCAACCGACTGGCTGCATAACTTTAGGCAAGTCACCTAAGGAGGAGGATAATAACGAGCTATTAGTTAATCCAATGAATATTTATGATTTGCTTGCTATATGTCAAGTGTTCACTTTTTGAAATACTGCATGTGAAGAAAAAAAGCTGATCCCAATGCCTGACCTGCAGTAGCTTTCTAATTTCCTCCTTACATAAGCAGTGTTTGTTTGTAAACCTGCTAAAAGCCATCTGCAGCAACTTCCTCCCCCATCTCTGAACTTCTGTTTAAGAAGTTTTGGTCCTCTCATTTTTGCCCTACTTAATGAAGCCTCATAGAATATTAGCATTGGAAAGAATTGTGTCATCCAGCCCAGCTGTTTGCCCAGTGCAGGACTCTTCCTTAGCTCCCCACCTGTACAACTGCACCTGGCCAAATGGCCCACCCCATCCTCGGACAATCCAGCTCCTAGTTCACCTTGTACTCCAGTCAACTTCCTTGTCCATGTCCTAGTTCTGCTCTGCAGATCTTCTTGGAAAAGAACTTCTTTCTGTCCCTGTGACAGTCCTTTATATATTCAAAGAGAGCTACCACTTCTTCCTTTGTCAGAAAATCATATTTTAGCCAAGTGTGGTGGTGCATGTTTGTAATCCCTGTACTTGGAAGGCTGAGACAGGATGATCTCAGGTTTGCTGCCAGCCTCAGCAACTTAATGACGCCCTCTGCAACTTAGACCATTTCAAAATAAAAAACATGAAGGGCTGGGGGAGGTGTAGTTCAGAGGTAGAATGCCCCTGGGTCCAATCCTCAGTATTACAAAAAAAAAAATCGTGTTTTGCTGGGTGCAGCAGCTCTCACGCCTGTCATCTCAGCGACTTGGAAGGCTGAGGTAGGAGGATTGCACGTTTGAGGCCAGCCTCAGCAATTTAACAAAACCCTATTTCAAAATAATAAGCTGGGAACAGTGGTGCATGCCTGTAATCCCAGGACTTGGGAGACTGAGGCAGGAAGATTGCAAGTTCAAGGCCAGCCTCAGCAACTTGGTAAGACCCTGTTTCAAAATTAAAAAATAACCTGGGCACAGTGATACACACCTGTAATCCCAGTACTTGGGAAGCCCTCCCCTGGAAGGGTCTGGGTCTCCAGCTAATGGTACCCATGCCCTGCTTAACATGAAGCCTTAAGCAGCCACATGGCAGGACTGCACATGCACACTAACCACAGTGGTGAGCTGCACCCGGGTAAGTCTCCATGACCTGGTACAGCCCCCTTTCCTAGTATTTCTCTCCTCCTGTGAGAAACTAGAATTCTAAGCATTTCACTCATGCTTAGTCATTAGTACCCTATTGGAAAACCGGACAAGGTGGCACACGCCTGTAATCCCAATACTTAGGAGGCTGAGACAGGAACATCACAGGTTTGAGGACAGCCTCAGCAATTAATGAGATTCTCATCAACCTAGCAAGACCCTGTTTCAAAATAAAAATAAAATTGGGTTGGAGGTGTAGCTCGGTGGTAGAATGTCCCTGGGTTCAATCCCCAGTACTGTAAGAAAAAAAAATTCCCTAGTGGAGGGAGGTCCTGACATCACTTTTTACAGCTGAGGAAATTGAGACATGGAATAATAAAGCAACTTGCTGTGGGTCCTGGGCTAGGGAAGCAGAGCGGGCCGCTGACACAGGCCAACCCCACGCACCAGCGCCAGACCCACCTGGCCAGACACCGCACCCAAAGACACCAGAGCTCGGCATGGGCTGGCCATGGTCCTGGCCTCGGCCACTTTGACTGCATTTTCTTTCAGGTGGTGCCATCACTTCCACAAGAAACACCTTTTCTCAGGTGCCCGCCGTTTTTGTTTTTGTTTGTGTTGGGGATTGAACCCAGGGGCATTCTACCTCTGAGCTACACCCTCAACCCTGTTTTTATTCTTTATTTTGAAACAGGGTCTCACTAAGTTGCTGAGACTGGCTGCGAACCTGCGATCCTCCTGTCTCAGCCTTCCAAATATTGGGATTACAAGCGTGCGCCACCACAGCCGGCCCCCTCCTCCTTTTTAATTTCTTATTTGGAAACAATGTCTCACTAAGTTGCTGATAACCTCACGAAGTTGCAGAGACTGGCCTCGAACTTGGGATCCTCCTGTCCAGCCTACAAGGTGCTGGGGTCACAGGCGTGCATCCAGCCCTACCTGCCCTTGAACCTGGCCTCTCACTAGCCCCTGCTGTGAACTTGTAGCTCACATGGCTACCGCCTCCCACTCTGCACAGGCCCCCACTCTACGTCTCCTTGTAGAAGATCTGACACTCTACCCTGATAAAACGCCCAGTTTGGGGGTAACCTTATGTTCCGGTCAGCATTCTCACAGCTATCATCTAAAGACTTGATCACAGAACCTAGAGGAAGGAAGATTTACTAGCTCACAGTTTTCTTTTTTTTTTTTTTTTTGCGGTACCGGGAATTGAACGCAGGGGCGTTCTACCTCCGCGCTACACCCCCAGTCCTATTTTTTATACTTTATTTTGAAACCGGGTCTCACGAAGTTGCGGAGGGCCTCACTAAATAGAGAGAGAGAGAGAGACAGGGAGAGAGAGAGAGAGAGAGAGAGAGCTGAGGCTGGCCGCGAACCCAGTCCCCCTGTCTCCGCCTCCCAAAGTACTGGGATTACAAGCGTGCGCCACCACGCCCGGCTCACAGTTTCCTTTTCTTTTCTTTTTTTTTGTTTTTTGGCGGTACTGGGGATTGAACCCAGGGGCATTCTACCTCCGAACTACACCCCCAGCCCTATTTTTTATTCTTTGTTTTGAACAGGGTCTCACTAAGTTGCAGAGGGCCTCACTAAGTAGCTGAGGCTGGCCGCGAACCCAGATCCTCCAGTCTCAGCCTCCCAAGTACTGGGATTACAAGCGTGTACCACCATGCCTGGCTAGCTCATGGTTTTCCTTGGAGATACTGGAATTCAGTCTGTGTGAGGCCGGGGACCGCGGATCTCAGGGCATGGTGGCGGGAAGCAGAGAGGGGGAGAGCACATGGGCTGTGCTTCTCACATCATGGAGGCCCGGAACAGAAGGGCGACTGGGGAAGAGGAATCATATATAATCCCCAAGGCCACACCCCCAGGGACCCACCTTCTCCAGCCACACCCTAGGCCTAGGCCACCACCCAGATAAATCTGTTACACTGCTGGGATTACAACCCTCATGACTCAGTTACATCAACTCCAAACACCAATTTATGAGCTCTTCAAGGGGCCATTCTATAACTATAACACCTCACATTTTGATACAATGTCAACTTTACAGAAAAATTGGAGAAGAGTGTAAAGTCCCCCTTCATCTTCACCCAGTTCATTAACATCTTGCCACATACATACGCACATACGCACGAACACATAACACAGGCCATAAATATTTTCTGAGCTATGTAAGAGTAAATCTCAAAAAATCATGCCCCCTTACCCCTAAATAACACCAGCGTTTGTCTCCTAAGAACAAACAAATTCTCTTACGTAATCAACCTAGCAAGACCCTGTTTCAAAATAAAAATAAGCCGGGTGTGGTGGCGCACACGTGTAATCCCAGTACTTGGGAGGCTGAGACCGGAGGATCTGGGTTCGTGGCCAGCCTCAGCTACTTAGGCCCTCTGCAATTTAGTGAGACCTTCTTTCAAAATAAAGAATAAAAAATCAGGCTGGGGGTGTAGCTGGGAGGTAGAATGCCCCTGGGTTTCCATCCCCAGTACCGCAAAAAATAAATAAATAAATAAATAAATAAATAAAATAAAATAAATTAAAATAGGGCTGGAGGTATAGCTCGAAGGTAGAATGCCCCTGGGTTCAATCCATAGTACCACAAATAAATAAATAAATTAATTAATTAATAATAAGTAAATAAAACATACTTGTTGGGCAAATGAAAGAATGAGTGAGAATGTTCAGGAGCTGATTTCATTTACAGAGCAAAAAAATCTCCAAATCTCTCCAGATGGGTCTCTCTCTCTGTGGTTTTTCTGTACTTTATTCATGAAGCATGGTGAAATTTGGGGGTTTCTTTTTATGCCAGATTCCCTCCGAAAGCATGAAAGTTCTGACTAAATCCCAATTAAGAGGCATGATATTTATCCTTCCGTTTGGGAGGGACTCACTCACACACTGGGCCAATTTTAGTAACTTTGAACTCCCAGCCTAGAGTTTTCATTTGTTTCTTCGAGAGAGGAAGAGTGGGGGTCAGGGCGGTGTCTCTGGCCTTTTGGTCGTGTGAAATGTTTGGAGTCCACAGAGAAGCATAAAGAGTCTTTTATTACTGGGTGTGGTGGCACAAGCTTGTAATCCCAGTACTTGGAAGGCTGAGACAGGATCCAGGTTTGAGGACAGCCTCAGCAAGTAGTGAGACGCTCATCAACCTAGTGAGACCCTGTTTCAAAATAAAAAAATAGGGCTGGGGGTGTAGCTCAGAGGTAGAATGCCCCTGGGTTCAACCCCCAGTACCACACACAAAAAAAGTCTCTTGTCTTATTTATTTATTTAATTATTTCAGAGGCAGGGATTGAACCCAGGGGGGTTCTACCACTGATCTGCACTCCCACTCCCTTTTACTACTACTTCTTCTTCTTCTTCTTCTTCTTCTTATTATTATTATTATTATTTTATTGTGGTACTGGGGATTGAACCCAGGAGCATTCTACCTCTGAGCTACACCCCCAGCCCTATTTTATTTTTTTATTTTGAAACAGGGTCTCACTAAGTAGTGGAGGACCTCACTAAGTTGTTGAGGCTGGCTGTGAACCTGCGATCCTCCTGTCTCAGCCTCCCAAGTACTGGGGTCACAAGCATGTGCCACCATGTCCGGTTTTTATTTTTTATTTTGAAACAGGGTTTCACTAAGTTGTTGAGGCTGGCCTCAAACCTGCAGTCCTCCTATCTCAGCCTCCCAATTATTGGGACTACAGGCGTGTGTCACCGCACCCAGCTATAAAGAGCCTTTTATAATAAGGCAGCCTGGTCACCTGGGTGGAGCTGCAGGGTTCACACCCCGGAGGGAAGTGGCCGGAGGACTGTCCTGAAGCCTCTCAGATCACTGTCTCCTTTGCTCTTTCAGACGCAGGAGGAGGGAGACGCACTGACGGCGGCTCAAGTGTCCGGGTGCAGGGCGCACCCTGCCGCTGGACACGCAGTGCCCAGAGGCCTGGCTGTGTTTTCAGCACTAGTTGGTATTTGTGAACCTCAGGACAGCACCAGCCCGCTCGACCGGATCCTCACGTGGGTCCCTCTGAAGTCGCTGCTGGGAACCGCTGTGTCGCTAGGGCTTCCTGGCTGATGAATAACAGCTGTTGTGCATTGTTTCTGGGTGCAGATTTCCCGGGAAACCAGGCCTCCGCTGCCAGCAGGAGGATGGGGTACAGACGGGTGCGGGTCCCTGCCCGCCAGGACCGGATGAAGCGCTGCCTGGGCTGCGGGTTCGCGCAGGGCGACTTGCTCTCACCTGTGACTGGACCGCGGCGAGGCCAGGAGGCGCCCTGCGCGCGCAGAGCATGTGTAGTAGCAGCTTCTAGTGCTACGTGAAGGAAGTGTTCGAAGACGAGCGTCCTCGGGAGCTGGGTGGACAGGGCTGAGCTGCTGCCCCAGTCACGGGCCTGCCTTTCCTGCCTTAGGGTGTGAGTGTCTGCCAGCAGCTCCGAGGCCTGGTTTCTGTGAGTCGGTGCTCAGAGTGGGCTCTGGGGGTCTTTGATGTGAATCAAGTTGAATAGCCCTGAATCAAATTGGACTGAAATAAATGGAATTGAAAGAACTGCAAATAAGTCTGAATGTCTTGCTGAGTACCAGGTCCCCAGAGTCAAAGCCGAAGGAGGCAGTCCCTGTCTCACACTTGCTGGGCAGTCACTAAAGATGATGTCAGGTACTTGCAGCAAAAACACAATTAGGGCTGGGTGTGGTAGTATTTGGAGGCTGAGACAGGGGGATCACAGGTTCGAGGTCAGCCTCGGCAATTTAGTGAGACCCTCAGCAAATTAGGGAGACTCTGTTTCAAACTTTAAAAAGAATAGGGCTGGGGGTGTAGCTCAGAGGTAGAATGCCTGTGGGTCCAATCAAAAGAAAGAGAGAGAGAGAAACGAGGGAGGAAGAGACAACGGACACAATTAGAGGCCGTGGGGTGGGAGTGGAAGGGAGGAGCAGAGAGGCTGCCCAAGGGGTGGGAGCCGGGCCTTTGAGTAAAGAATGAGAATTTGAGAGCAGAGGAGGTGAAGGTGAAGAGGAGGACCTAGGGGCCCCAGGAAGTCTCGCTGTATTTGCGGAAAGGAAGGGACAGAGTAGCCATCTGACAGGTGATGCGGACTTACTCGTGCTTGAACAGGTTCAAGTGTAGCGAAGGCGCGTCCCTAACCCGCTAACCCGGCCTGCGAGCCACGTGCATCTGCGCCTCCAGGAGGTTCTCCCTCCACACACCCACATGGGAACCTCGGGGAGCTGGCCCAGGAACCTGCATTTTGAAAGAAATTCTAAAGTGAAATCGAAGCTTGAAACTGGGGGGGGGGCTCTAGGCCCCTGCCTGTGTCAAATGACTCGCTGTCACGCTTCCCCACACACGAGGACCACCTGGAGAGACTTGTCCAAACAGACCATGGGGCTGTACCCCAAGATTCTGAGCCAGTCGGTCCGGGCAGGCCCTGGGGCCTCCGCTGATAAATGCTGCTGATAAAGGATGGGCTGCTGCTGCTGGGGCCCAGGGGACTCTGAGAGGGAGGCTGGAGGGGTCCAGCTGGAGGAAGCCTCAAGGGCTCTTCTGAGACTCCACGGAGCCGGGACAGTCGTGGTGTCCAGAGCACTAGGATTTGACCAGAT
>PVJS01065033.1:0-10086 GCA_004027185.1 Glis glis | reverse complement strand
TGCACAAGGGGCCCGGCGAGGTGGCCGGGGGCTGCCGGGGTGGGGCGCGCGCGGGCGGTCCGGTACCCTGCGCACAAGGGGCCCAGCGAGGTGGCTGGGGGCTTCCGGGGTGGGGCATGCACGGGCAGTCCGGTACCTGATGCACAAGGGGCCCGGTGAGGTGGCCAGGGGCTGCCGGGGTGGGGCGCGCGCGGGCGGTCCGGTACCTGATGCACAAGGGGCCCGGCGAGGTGGTGCTGGTGGCTGCCGGAGTGGGGCGCGCGAGGGCGGTCCGGTACCCGGCGCACAAGGGGCCCGGCGAGGTGGCCGGGGGCTTCCGGGGTGGGGCGCGCACGGGCGGTCCGGTACCTGATGCACAAGGGGCCCGGCGAGGTGGCCGGGGGCTGCCGGGGTGGGGCGCGCGTGGGTGGTCCGGTACCTGATGCACAAGGGGCCCGGCGAGGTGGCGCTGGTGGCTGCCGGCTCATGTAATACTTTGTGCAGTCTTGGGACTCTGCTAACAAGATAGGTTTCACCAGATGCAGCACCTCAACCTTGGTCCAGAACTCTAAGTCAAAAGAAATATTCTCTTTGTAACTTAATCTGTAGTTATGTGCTATTTGCAACAGAAAATAGTCTAAAACACTATAAAGATATCAAAGATTTTACCCTTGAAAATACCAGTACATTTATCATTTTCTACTTTAAACACTGAATAACAGTCCTTTCTGTTTTCACAGGAAAAAATTGGGGTTGCCTCCAAGATCTTGTCTCTAAAATCCATGACCTCTTATGTCACCACCAGATTTCTCAAACTGACTTTACAATTCAAGGTTTTTTGTTTTGTTCTGTGTTTTCATACAGATTCTTTGATTAAATATTAAACTATTCTATATAAACTCTAATGTCTGAATATCTTATCTAACCATTAAAAGTATGTTCTTACTCTGGAAAAGATAAGTATTTAACATCATACATTTTTTCAGTGATCTCTAAATAGACAGAGGAAGAGAAATAGGTATTTGAGACAAGTAGAACATGGAGTAAGGGAGGATTGAGGGAGGATTCTGTTCATGAGTAGATACACTTAGGCTGACTTAAACTCATGAGAACCTGGCAACAGTTGATCAGATGTATCATTTGCGTACCTCATGTTTTTTGGTATCTTAAACTAGTGGCAGATCATTTGCTTTAGCTACTTCAAAATCTGCTATTCTTGGCAGTGGAAATTTTTAACTTAAGAGATATTTCCTGCTGTCATACTCCTACAGATATTATATAATGAGCATGAGAAATTTTTTCATAAGGTTTTGATAAGTGATCCAAGGCAAAGTTTGTCTCATAAGGTGGCCAATCTGATGAGACCTTTTGACATTATCAACCTCTGTATGTTCCTTTATTTATACACCTTTGTTTGAAGATACCTACACAAAACAGATAAAGACAATCAGGAAGAAAGAGAATAGTGTTGTCAATAACAAGGTACATTTACATCAAGGATGAGTTAATTGAAGAAACACTAAAAGAAGGTTTTGATCCCTAGAAATAAAAAAAAACTCAAATTTGGAGCATGACAACATAAAATCAAAGTAGAAAAGGTTGAGAGACTTATCTCATTGTTGTGAGTGAAGGACTCTGAAGGAGTTAGGGGAGCATGTGGCTGTTTAGCAAAGTTCTTGGGTCTCAGCAGAGAAAAGCAGTGAGCTAGATATACATACACAAGGCTTCTGGATTTGATAATAACCAGCTTCCCCAAATGTCTTCCCCAAATGATCAAATATGGCTAAGTCCTCCTACAGGATGAAAGAACACTGTCATGATAGAGATTTGGTAATATCAACAAAGAAAAATGAAAAGGCTTGGAGGTGGTCCTGTATTCAAGGAATTTAAGTTAGAGTTTTCAATATAGATATCTATATGAGAATGGGAAAATTTTGTGCTATAATAAGTCTTGATGATTAAGAAAATGTTTGATAAGTGATCTGGGTAGCATGGGAAAGTTATTGAACTGAGAAAGGAGGTTTTTACCCAGATGAGGGAACTATTTGATACAATAAATTACATTTAAAGAGTTTTCTAAGAAATCATAAAGAGTATTTACTATTTATTATCTTATCTTCTTGGTCAAGAATCTCCTAGAAGAAAAGAGTCATGATCACAGATCACAGAATTGGTCTCAGTTCTCAGTGGGTTAAAGGAAAAATTTAGGATGCATTAAAAATTTCACCACCAAAAAATGTGGTGGTTTCTTTCCTGCAGATGGTTGAAAATTTTCAAATTAGAAAAGTAATACATATGACTACCTTAAGTATCAGAATGTATTTACTCCCAGAGATAACTTAAAATTTCCAGTGAATTTTGTGGTAAGATAATTTCTGATAAAGCACCCTAAATCATTAAATTATTTTGCTGTTAATGTTTCCTTCTTTTAAAAAATTCAATGCATTTTGGTGTTGATTACAATGAGTAAAATGGTTTCTATGAAATATATTTTGAGACAATTCAATTGATATAATATCACTTTAACTTTTTACAAAACAAGTTTCCATTTGTATCAATATGTTAGTCCCTGAAGTACACAGATGGTGCTATAAACCTTATGGTGACTAATCCACATTATCAAAAGCAGTTGACATGGAAACAACTAGTCAATATCAGATAACTAGATTGTTAAAAATAAATAGCTGTCACTTTACAATTATAGTAAATATCTTATTTATATCTGCGGGAAATGCTTAACAATTCCACAAACATTTATAACACATTGAGAATTGAGAATAATTCTGTGATCATGATTCTTTGCTCTAGTTCTATTATAGTCAAAGTGTGAGGATAATTTTTAGTCATTATCACCTACCTGATTTTGTGTGCATAATTGGCTTTGCAAATCCAAAACTAATGTGAGATTTCAAATAGATTTTGCAGGTCCAGAACCACCAGACACCATAAAAAGAAAAATTCCTACTCCTATAAGGTACTGGAGGCACTATGAGTCCTGTTCAGAATTAAAAACTAAAACTTGTGTAAGTGCCCCTTACACAGGAATCTTGCTTCTTTCCACCCTTGTGGAACTTTTTGATTATGGAACTTTTTGATTATGGGAATCTTTTGATTATGGGAATCTTTATGTGGAACTTTTTGATTATGGGAATTTCTTTTCCAAACCAGGAACCTTTGAAGAGCTAATAGGGTCTCCCATAAAGTGGGATAAAGGATACAACAACCTTAAAGCTAAATAAAAGATGCTTTGTTTATTGATGGCTCGGCCAAATATGTAAAAACAGAAAATAAATAGTGGTGGCATATAATCCTTATAGTAGGCAAATTATTAGTACTAATGGACAGAGTGATAAGTAGTCAATATGCTAAACTGTATGCTGTGTTTTAGGGTTTGTGCCATGAGGACTTTTCACAATGTTACATATAACCAAATATGTTGGCTACCTGACTTCCAGTTTAAAATGCTAATCAGTGGATTGTCTAGGATAAAGATTTGGAAAAACATTGCAGCAATATTTCTGGGTTATTGTACAATGTACTAACCTGTAAGTTTTTCATGTAGATTCCTACTGCTATGAAATACCATTGAGAAGCAGATGAATGGTTTTGTTGACCAATAACCAGGCTTGTGAACATCGGCTCATCAGCTTTGATGGCAGGCTTGGCACAATGGGCACACCAAAGACTTCAGGCACATAGGGAAAAAAGCACCTATTGATCTTCATGTTCCTGGGGCTGTGTTCTTAGCTTCTGACCTGACTGTTAAAAACCCAGCTCAATAGCAAGCCAGTTTCTCTCTGTCTCCTTTAGGTCAATCAGGATGAGACTTTTCGATCCCTGGCCAGGCAGGGACAACAACCTCCTTCCTGCTTGAAGAAGTTATAGAAGATGAAACATCCTTCATCAACCCTTAAGATTAAGGGATCCAAGTCTCAGAGGGGGGGAAATGAGGTAGGATAGGAGAAATAAAAATAATAGAAAGGAGACAGACTGGGAAGGAAGGGGAAACTATAGTTTTAAAACCTAGAACACCCATAATAATCCTTATCTTTACTCTACAGGGTCTGTTCTTTCTTAGGCAAAAAAAAATCCTCAAAAAGCCCCCACTTTTAGTCCTAATGGCCCATCTCCCCACCTAAAATTCCTGAGATGTTTGGTAAACAAAGGATTCCTAAAAAATGACCTTTGGTCAAGCCCAGGCATCAATGGGATATCAGGAACTTGAGGACCAGACCTCCATCTCTGCCATGTACCCCTACCCACCCCCCTCATAGAGTCTCCTATTAAAAAAGAACTGTAAAGACCCTAACATCACTCTCTCCATCTTGAGATGGCCCACATTCTCCCTTGAATGTGTATTTCCTACTTTCCTAAAAATACCTTTGTCTTTGTCTGTTAAAAATAAACAACCTAATACAATTTGAAACAATCATTTCATGTTATTATAATAGTTAAGAAAGGCTTTTTTTACATTTTCATTTATAATTTCTGTCTACTTTTATGTAGTGATACTTTCAAATAGTCTTAATAGCTGTTCGACATATGGCAAAATTTCCACAGTTTTTGTCATGTTTTGTAACTTAGTAATGAAAATGAGTGATTTCATGAATTGGAAGCTTTGTAATCCTGGCAAGTAAAATAGGGGCTCTATAGACTGAGTTATGGAAATTCTTAAAGACATTTCAAACCAAGTTTTCTTATATTCAATGAGAAATTTACATTGATGTCATTCTATCTACTAAAAATTGAAAACTTAAAATTGAATTTAAAATGTCATAAACAATGATACCATTACCTGCTCATATATTATACAACCTCCAAAGACTGGCTCAGAGTTCAAGACTTATATAAACATTATAATATTATTTTAAAAATTAAAAATTGTAGCTGTTCATGGGGGTTCATGTCTGTAATCCAAGTACATGGGAGGCTGGTTGGGAAGATCATAGGTTTGAGGCTAGCCTCAGCAACTTATAAAGACCCTCAGCAACTTAGACCCTGTTTCAAAATAAAAAATAATAAAAAAGGTTAGGGTGTAACTCAGAGGTAGAATGCTTCTGGGTTTGTTTCCTAGCATCCCCCACCCAATTAAAATTTTTCTGAGTATAAGTAGTAGTGACATTATAATTTAACAGCAGGGAAACTTTTATACATATGGGAACAGGTATGACTACATAATTTGTGAGACCAAATTCAAAACTGTGATGGAATGCCTATTACAAATACAAACATAAGCAAAAAAAAAAAAAAGAAAAAGTATTTTTTCTTTTTTCTAAAGTCTCTTTCCTGAATTCTTATGTCATTTTTATTTGATATTTATTTAATGGTTAACTCCTCAGTGTATGGAAACATTTATGGGATCAGTACAGACTCTCATAGGGATCTAGGACATAGCCCTATGACTTGGTGCACAGGATAGATGTGCATGAATGTATGAGTGTATGCATGGTGTGAATGAGTGCATTAATGTATGAATGTATAGCACCACCATTACCTTTGGTGACAGGAGGAAATTACATGAATATAGATACTTGACAGATGAATGGATAGGTGTTGAATAGATGGATAGACAGATAGATATGTAAATTAACATCATCTTGAAGCATCTTTCTGTTCAACCTCCACAAATATTTATTTGAATAACAGCCAGAATTTGTCACTGGAACTAGAATTTTGAATTAAATGATTTTGGTTACTTCTCTTTGTTAACCCTTACCTACAATATGGCAAGTACAATGTCTAAGATAGGCCTATGGCAATGAATAATCCTCAAAGCAAGACACCTAACCATCTTTGGTGCATTAGAAATAACTTCCTTTGAGAGGTGGTTTTCAGTCAAGTTCTAAGGATAATTATACCCTTAATAGGTGAGGGAGTCATGACGAAGAATTAAATGGAAGGGAGAGCAGAACAGGACACATGGTTTGGAAATCACAGAAAACCAGAGAAGAATTGGTGGGTTTGCATCAAAAATCTAGGAAGAGAATTCTCTAATGTCTGAAGACAATTGAATGTCATAACTTGAGGTAGGAGCTGCTAATGGCATCTGGTAGAGACTAGGATGCCACTAAGTAGCCTTACCAAGAACAGTCCTCACAAAAAATTATCATCTTACACAAATGAAAGTAGAACAAAGGTAGTGAAACCCTGTTGTAATTAGGTGGGTTTTCATTTAAGGGTTCTGAAAGAAAGTGAACTAATCAACTGTGCTCTTTAGATTTCCTACAATGGTAGCTATATGGCTAAAAGAGGCACAATTTATTAATATTTAATACAACATTTCTTAGACTGCACTAAATTTTATAGTTAAAGTAATATATACCTTTAATCCTTATTTGACTTTGAGGAAAATTGCAGTATTTCCATTAGTAAATTAGGTAGTATATAATAATACTTCTTGCAAAATTGAAACCACAGCTCATGGTTAAGGATTAATTTTTATCCACTTGGTTACCATCTGCTTTGTTGTTTATTGCACTGCTACACAGAATATTATGTTTTAATTATAAAAGGTTGAGAGATTGATAGAACATTAATTTGGTAGTGGCTGAACAAAAAGATCTCAATTAGATTTCTCATTATTTTCAGTTTAACCTCATTTATTTTCTGTATTTACCTTTGATGGCAGACAACATTTGAAAGATGAATTGTAAAACTGTGAAAAATATTTTCTATCTATGGCAAAGCATAACAGATTAACACATTAAAGTACTGGACTATGACTTGATAAAATTTGATGGAATAAGTATTCAGATTTCATCAACATTTCATCAGGTAGTTTATGATAATATTTGTGGATACAAAGTAGTTGAACCTATTGGTAGAATATAATGCAAGTGGTTGGATATATAATTGGTTAACCTAGAAACATTTTGATAACATGGCAGAATATTTTGGCTCTAAGATATGAATGAAGACATTTACATTAAATTTTGGGATGGTAAGCATAAAGAAGTATTTTGATTATCCTAAATGGCAAAAGAAAAACCAAACAAATAAAAAGCTATATTCTGGAATGATGAGCTTATTTAAAATTAATTTAACATGGGTCCATATTTATTCTTACACTTTGTTGAAAAATATTAACCATTTTTTAAGCCAAGAAAACCAAATCTGAGTAAGTGAAGCTATAAAGATGATGTAGAAGTGGCAGCTAACAATCAGTCAGTTCAAATGAATAATGTAGCATGCTTCCAGGAAATCTAGTGCAAAATGAGGCTTTATTAAACAGAAATAGTGCATCTAAAAAGAAACATGGGATTTTCCTTTCTGCTATGAATTTTGTCAGAATTTTTGGGTTGGGTATTAAATAACCAAGAAAAATGCAATGTTTAGTTTTAAAATAAATGCAAACTCAGGTGATTTTGTTTTTTTAAGTCATTTGGGCAGTTTTCCTATAAATAACTGATTAGACTTTGCCTTATGATAATGAAAATGAAAACAATAATTAAGCTAACAGTACAGGCCATCACCTTTGTTTAGCCATAGACAAAGGTAGGAAAAAAGTTTCACAGAAGCAAGTTATTATGTTATTTAAAATGGAGTTTTCTGTTAATCAAGGAGAAGCTCCTGAAGACCAGAAACCAATCAATATTCTGCAGTCAATTACTGACACATCTAGATTCCAGAGGATAGAAGACATTCCCATTGCTAACTCTAAGACTATGGAGATACTATCAGAATCTTTGGGGCTTATTTAGTCTAAAATATCCCAGGAATCACTTTATCTATGAGAAGTGCTTATGTGTTTTGTATGTTAAAAAATAACTATTAAAATAGGCAGTAAAGAATTGTGATATCAACACACAAGATTCTTTACTGAGAGAATCTGTGTCCACTTTGGGTACAGAGTTTTTGCCTGCTTTCTTCCTCTCCATCATTACCCGCTGTTTTGAAGGACTTCCTAATTAACTAAAATTACTCAGAATTTGGGATACATTTGTGTGTAAGAGAAGAGATCCAGGCTCAGAACTGTGCCTAAATGGTATTACTGATTTCACTTAGAAGTTTCTGCCAGAAGACAAAGCTGCTTTGGTGAGAGGATTACTAATCTGAGAGAAGTAAATGCTTCCTAGGATATGTGTTCAGAAGGACTACCTTGTGAATAGACTAAGTTGAAAAGAACTGACATGTTAATAATAATATTGAGTCTCCAATCTATAAAGACAGAAAGGAATTCCATTTATTTAGACTTTCTTTGCTTTCTTAATTAGTGTTTTAAAAGTTTTTGGATAGAGATTCTGTATATATTGCTGTATGTATAGCTAAGGGAAAGGGAGGGAGAAAGGAGAGAGCAGGGGGAAGCTCACCAAGTGCCATGTGCATCTATGCCACTATCACTCTGAACTACATTGTGATGTGAGACTACAATGTGCCAATAAAGTATTCAAAATAAAATAAAAATTAAAAATTCTATGTTTTTAATTTTGAATTTCTTAGGTCAATTACTCGTATATTTCAAAGCAATCAAATTTTATGAACTTTGTGTCTCTCAAACGTACTGTACTAACTTATTAGTGATAAATTTTATAACTAATTCTTTGTGGTTTTCTGCATTGATATAGTTGTATTGATCCCCTTAAAATATGAATACATATTATTTCCTCTTATGATTTTCTGGTTTCTGGGGCTGAATAGAAACAGTGAGAGAAGTGTTTCATGCCTTTCCCCCATGTTAGTGGGATTGCACCCAGATTCTCACAGGTAAGTATGTTTGTTTTGGGTTTTATGATTTGTGTTTATCAAAATAAAGAGTTATCCTTTATTCCTAGTTTGCTGTGGAATTTTATCCTGAATTGTTTTCAGATTTTGTAAAATAATTTTCTGCATCAATGATATCATATAATTTTTCTTTATCTTATCTATATGACAGATTATGTCGATGGATTCAGAAATGCTGAAGCATCCTTGTATACCTGGCTTAAATTTCACTTGGTTGCTAACTACAAAACTTATATTTGTTGACATCTATTTACTAATATTTTGTTCATAACTTTTGCAAATATACTCATGAAGAATATCAAAATGTTGCTTTCCTTTTTTGTAATTTTTTTCTGGTTTTGGTATTATGGTAATGCTGGCCACAGTGAATGAGTTAGGAAGTTTATGTCTCTATTTTCTAGAAATAATTATGAAAATTTGTATCATTTCTTCATTAAATACTTGAATTCAAAGGTAAAACCATCTGAGCCTGGTTAATAGTCTTCTGACAGATTATTTACTATTGGTTTAATTTATTTCATAGATATGATCAGGTTATTTACTATTGGTTTAATTTATTTCATAGATATGATCATGTTAAAATGGCCAATTTCTTTCTTCTCATATGAGTTTTGCAGATTATCTCTTTCAATGAACTGGCCCATTTCATCTAAATTCTCATATTAATGGGCATAGCATTGTTTGTAATACTCCTTTATTTTATCCTTTTTAAAATCCATGTTACCAACACAAATGACTTTCTTTTTCATTTTTATTAGCAATTTGTGACTTCTCTGATTTTTGGCATGGCATCTATGGATTTTACTAATCTTTTAAACTAACCATATTTTGGCTTTCTTTTCTTTTTTCTTTCTTTTTCTTTTGCTTTCAGTATCATTTATTTTTTCTCCATTTTTCATTAGTCATTTCTTTTTCCAGCTTTAAGCTTGTATTGTACTTATCTCTCTACATTCCTATGGGAAATTCTTAGATTTTTGGGACATTATCTTTGCACCTGAAGCTTTAATTCTTTAGAAAATTATTCTTTTCACGAGTGAACTTTTCTAGTTGTATAAATTGATATGATGGTTTTGGAGAAACTGAAGGAATAGAAGGTGTTAAAAGTGGGAGGAAAATTCTTTTCCACTCTATTTCTCCTGTCAGTGCTTCAAGAGAAAAGGAGTTAGGTGCGACGGACCAGCTCAGCCGGAGAGCAGTGAGACCGACGGGACAGGGGTCTCGGGAAGGTGGACAAGGAGTCGGCGATGAGTGACAAACAGACACAACTCAAGGAGGTTGCATCTGAGTGTATTTTTGCAAAGCTTTAGGCAAGGATTTTATACACAATGATTAGGGAAACAAAATACATCATCAACTGATTGTTGTTCATGCTTGTGGTTTATACAA
>PVJS01065032.1:0-10086 GCA_004027185.1 Glis glis | reverse complement strand
TGTACATCATGTCCATTGAGATGTTTCCCTCTTCCCCCCTCCCATGTCCTTCAGTTAGGTCACCTTCTTCACTCATCTAAAGTTTCTCCTCCTTTGTCCAGAGTCCCTCCTATGTCCTGTTTTCTCCCTAGCTTCTGCATATTAGGGAGAACATCTGACTTCTCACTTTTTGTGACTGACTAATCTCACTTAGCATAATATTCTCCAGTTCCATCCATTTCCCTGCAATTGACATAATCTTGTTCTTCTTTATGGATGAGTAAAATCCCATTGTGTACATAACCCATAGTTTTGTAATCCATTCATCTGTTGATGGACATCTTGATTAGTTCCATAGTTTGAATTGTGCAGCTATAAACACAGGTATGCATGCATTACTCTAGTAGTTTGGTTTCCATTCTTTTGGGTAAATACCCAGGAGTGGTATTGCTGGGTCGTATGATAGGTTCATTCCCATTCTTCTGAGGATCCTCCACACTGTTTTCCAAAGTGGTTGCACTAGTTTGCAATCCACCAACAATGTATTAGAGTTCCTACTTCTCCACAACCTCGCCAGCACTTGTTGTTGTTTGTGTTTTTAATGCTTGCCATTCTAATTGGAGTTAGGTGAAATCTCGGGGAAGTTTTGTTTTGCATCTCTGATTGCTAATGATGTTGAACATTTTTTAATACTTTTATAAGCCATTTGTATTTCTTCTTTTGTGAAGTGCCTATTTAGTTCACTTGCCCATTTTTTTTTTTTTTTGTGGTACCGGGGATTGAATGCAGGGATGTTTTACCTCCGAGCTACATCCACGGCCCTATTTTTAATACTTTTTATTTTGAAACCAGGTCTCACTAAGTTGTGGAGGGCCTCACTAAGTAAGCTGAGGCTGGCTGCGAACCCATATCCTTTGGTCTCAGCCTCCCAAGTACTGGGATTACAAGCGTGCACCACCACGCCCAGCCTTATTGAGGAAGTTTTTACCCGAGCCTATGTGTTGGAGTGTTGGTCCTATGCCCTCTTCAAGTAGCTACAAGGTCTCTGGTCTAATGTCCGGTCTTGATCCATCTTGAATTGACTCTTGTGCAGGGTAAGAAAGTGGGGTTTATTCCCATTTTTCTGCATATGGATAACCAGTTTTGCCAACACCATTTGTTGAAGAGGATATAAGTATTTTTCAGTGTATGTTTTTGGCTCCTAGGCTCAATCCCCTGCATCACAAAAGAGAGGGGAAAAATGGAAGGAGAGAAGGGAGGAGATAGGAAAGAGGGAAAAAGTTCTTGGCACATATTTGTTCATAATAGTCTTCTGTGATTTTTTTATATTAGCCATAGTATTGTAATTTCTCCTTTTTCTTTTCCTTTCTTTTTTTTGTGACACTGGGGATTGAACCCAGAGGCATTCTAACTCTGAGCTATAACACCAGCCCTTTTTAAAATGTTTCATTTTGAAACAAGGTCTTGCTAGATTGTTGAGAATCCTGCTAAGTTGCTCTGGCTGGTCTTGAATCAGTGATCCCCTCAGATCTCACCCTCCCAAGTACTAGCATTACAGGTGTGCATCACCATGCCTGGCTCTCCTCTTTCATCTATAATTTTATTTATTTGTGTTTTCTTTATTTCCTTGGTTAGTCCAGTGTTTGTCAATTTTTATTGTATGAAAAAAAACATTTTGAGGAGGATCCAAGATGGTGTCTCTGATTGGTTGCATTTTTCCCATTTTTCAGACTGGGTGTTAACAGGTGGACTTGTTAGGTATTAATGAGTTTCTTTGCCTTTATTTCCCACTTCCCATGAAGGCAGCATGAGATGTGGAATGGGGCTCAGTTTGGAGCCCCAGAGACAAGTTAGATACAGTCTCGTCTAGGGGGTCCTTACTCTGTCGCCATCTTGGATCCTCCTCAAAAGGTTAAGAAAAGGAAGATTGAAGGTTCTAGGCCAGTGTACTGTAATTTAGCAAGACCGTGTTTCAAAATAAAAAATAAAATGGGCTAGAGGTGTAGCTCAGAGATAAAACATTCCTGGGTTCAATCTCTAGTACCATACACACACACACGCACGCATGCACCCACAAAAACTCTCGACAGAGCTGGGGAGGGGTGGCAGACACCTGTAATCCTAAAACTTTGGAGGCTGAGACAGGAATATCACAGGTTTGAGGCCAGCCTCGGCAATTTAGTAAGGCCCTCAGCAACTTAGTGAGACCCTGTTTCAAAATAAAAATTAAGAATGGCTGGGGGTGTGTAGCTTAGAAGTAGAACACTCCTGCGTTTTTAATCCCCAGTACAAAACAAAAGAAAACAAAATCCCTCAATGATTAGATATAGAATGAATCACCTCAAGACAATTAAGGCCATTACATAACAATCCAATAGCTAACATTGTGTGCAAGGATGAAAGTTGAAATCTTTTCCTCTAAGGACAGGAACAACACAAGGTGAAATCTTTTCCTCTAAGATCAGGAACACAAGGATGCCCATTCTCACCACTTCTATTCAACATAGTACTGGAAGTCCTAGTCAGAGCAATTAGGTAGTAAAAAGAAATAAAAGGTGTCCAAATTGGAAAGAAAGAATTAAATGGTCTCTGTTTGCAGATTACTTCATCTTACATATAGTAAATCCTTAGATACTTCACCAAAAACTGTTATAACTAATAAACAAATTCAGAAAGTTTCAGGATATGCAATGAACAAAAATAAATAGCAATTTGTCCTTTAAGAAGAAACTATTCAAAAAAGAAATTAAGAAAATAATCTTATGTATAAGAGCCACAAAAGTATAAAATACTTAGGAATAAATTTAACCAAGGAGGTGAAAGATCCTACACTGAAAACCATAAGCCACTGATGAAACAAATGTAAAAAGATAGACCTAAAAGGAAGCCTATCCAATTTTCATGGATTGGAAGAATCAATAATGTTAAAATATCCATATTACCCCAAGTAACCTACAAATTCAGTGTAATCCCTATCAATATTCCAAAGAAAATTTTGACAAAATTGAAAGGCAATACTAAAATTCAACAAAGAGAAGAGACATTATGCTACCTGATTTCAAAACTGACTACAAAGATATAGTAATCAAAATAGTTCGATACTGGCTTAAAAGAGACACAGAAACCAATGGAACTGAAGAGTGTCTAGAAATAAATCCATACATTTACAGTTAGTTGATTTTTCACAAAGATGTCAAGACAACCCAATGGAGAAAGGGCATTTTAATACATGTGGGAAAATTGGATAATGAAATTAGATCCTCATCTCACACTATTTAAAAATCAACTGAAAATAGATTAAATACTTAAATATAACACATGAATCCCTAAAATTAGTAAAAGAAAAATAGGAGAAATCTTGAAAATGATCTTGGCAATGATTTTTGAAATGAATCTAAGTGTCCATCAAGGAATATACACCAACAGAATGGGAGAATATCTTTGCCACCTATTTATCTGACAGACGATTAATTTCCAGAATATAAAAAGAACCCCAAAATGGGTTGCGATCTGGAGGGAAACACCAAGGAGTGTGTTCATGTATGTTTGCAGCACTATGTTCATGCGTGTTAGTGTATGTTCATGTCTGTACCTTACTATGCTGTATAATTACAATGTATCAACAAAAAATGTAAATAGTTTTAGCTTTTCATATGTAGAAGCTAAGCAGTCAAGCTGAATGTAGAATAGCCATTAACAGAGGTTGTGAAGGGCGTGGAGGGGATAAATGAAGGAGGGTTGGATTTGATCAGTGCATACTATATTCATGTATGGTAATATCACACTGGACCCCACAAATATATAAAATTAAAACATGTTAATAAAAGATAAAAATATATAAAATAGGAATAGTTTCAAAAACTTCACATTCTACAATTTAATGTGCATTTTACATTGAGGGACAACTGAACGGCTGTAAAATATTGGAACTATCATTACTTGGTAAGAGTCTGCTCTACCTTGACATTAATGTGTTTTCTGTTCTTTAGAAGACTTCATTTTTCCTTTGTCCTGACCTGCATCTCTTCTCCTGGATGCTAACGTGCAAAGACCCACAAAGCTAAACTTCCATAAATTTCCAGGAGTTGAGCAGAGCTTGTTATGAAAGTTCCTAGCACAGCCAAAGTCACCCAGCTGGGAAATCAGATCCTTGTCTCCTTGATGCAGGAAATTTAAATAGAAAATGTCAGGCTGATTGCAATCCCATCTAAACTTCCACTGCAAAGAAACATGGAGGAATTTTCTATAGTAACTCAAATTTCCCTATAGATAACATGGAAATATGTGGCCCAGTCCTGGAAGAAATAATATGGCTGGATATAAAGTTTATTTTCCTGTTCAGGTTTTCTAGGAAATCTTAGATAGTAGTACGGGGCTTTTAGCTCAACAATTCAACCATACTGAGAAAGTATAGACTCTCATACAAAGTTCACTTTTATGCAAGGTTGAAGGTAGTGAGGAAAGGCCATGAGCTGTTCCTGGTTAATGGCTCTAACACTGGCAGTGTATATAAGAAGCTCTCGTAGGATGTAGAAAATCCAAAGTTCAGTTGGTTTGGGAAGGGCCCAAGAGTTTAATAAGTAGCCCAGGTGATTCACGTACTTGTGGTACCTTGACTATATGTTAGAAACTGCCCAAGGAAATGAAGAGACATATATTTAACCAAATGCACTTCCATCTTAAAGTCTTCTTTTTATGAGTATCCATGTTTTAATTAGATTCTCATGGAATAAAAACTCTTTATTACTGAAGAAATTAGGAGATAAAATCTGATACACATACACACAATGGAATACTATTCAGCCTTATAAAGGAGATTATGTCATAAACAACATGGATGAACCTAGATAACATTATGTTAAATGAAATAATCCAGATAAAGACAAAGGCATGATCTTGCTCATACATATAATATAAAAATGTCAAACTCATAGAAGTAGAGTGGGTGTGGGGAATTGGGGCGATATTGGCCAAAGGATATAGAAGATCAGAAAAGATGAAAGAGTTCATGAGATTTTTTGTAAATCACAGTAAATAAGTTAATACCAATATATGTGTTATAGTTAATACCAATATATGTGTATTGAAAATTGCTGAGTAAATTTTAAGTGTTTTCATTCCCAAAATCTAAGTACATGAGGTAACATATGTTAATTAGCTTGATTTTTCCCCACAATGTGTCAAAACATCCTGATGTATACTATAAATACATAAAATTCTTGTCAATTGAAATAAACAAAATAAGCAAAAATATAAATTGAGATACTACTATATATCTAGTAAAATGGTAGAAATCCAAAATACTGACAACCCCAAATGCTGGTTATGATGTGGAGCAATAGGACTTCCCATTCACTGTTGGTGGGAACTCAAAATCTTACAGCCATTTCAAAAGACAGTTTGGCAGTTTCTTACATTGTTGAACAAAGACTTTCCATTTGATCAAGCAATCACTCTCCTTGGTATTTATACCAATGAGTTGAAAACTTATGGTCACACAAAAACCTGAATACATAATTACCAAAACTTGGAAGCAACCTAGGTGAATGGATAAACAAAGTGGTGCATCCATAGTGGTGAGCATTACTTGGCAATAAAGGGAAAGAGCTATCAAGCTAAAAAAGGGCATGGATAAAGCTTAAATTCATATTGGCAAGTGAAAGAAACCAATCGGAATAGAACATATACTATATGATTTCAGCTATATGACATTCTGGAAAAGGCAAAACTAAGAAAAGCATAAAATGTTAGCAGTTGCCAGGGACCCTGTGGGAAAGAGCGGGAGAGGGATGAATATGGAGAGAGTGATAAATACGTAGAGCACAAAGGATATTAGGTCAGTAAATCTAATTTGTATAATTCTGTAAAGGTAGAAGCATGTCATCACACTTGTCAAACACAAAGGGGAAACCCTAGTGTGATCTATGGACTTTAGATAATATCATACTCGATCATCAGTTGTAACAAATAAACCACACTGCTGAAAGATGTTAGTAGGGGAAACTTGGCCTGGGCAGGGAGAAGGGGGAACATGGGCACTCACTACACAAAACAAACAAAAAACAAAGGTAAGAAAAACAGGGTGGGTATCCTACACAAGGGTCATGGAATGAGAAAGGTCAAAATATTTATTTTGGATACTGAAGGTTTAATGTAGACTAAAATAATAATGAGAGAGGTTAGGAATATAGCTTGTGATCAGATTGTATAGGGCTTTAATACTGACAAAGGGGAACTTGAGTTCCATTTAGTAGGTATTAAGGGCTAATGAAGAATACTTTGTTACTGTAACTTTTTCTGTGAGGATCTCTTTCTTCTGAAATCCCATACTCTTTAATTTAGACACATATCAAAAGGATTGATAATAGACATAAACACAACTTTATTTTTTCAACATGTAAAATAAGGTTACTAGGAAACTAATGTTTTCCCCAAGCCTAAAAATAAAGCTCCATTTGGATCATCTGTGAGCTCAAAATTTCCCTGTGAAATGTCTGTGAACAATTTCTATTTATAAAAATAACAAATATCATCGTGTATTTTTTCTTGCTGTTTGTAATAATCTCATTTAACTCTTCCACAGGCTGTGAAATGGTAAAAGTCAATCTAATGCAGACTCATTTCACAGCATACTCTACTTGGTGCTCAACAGAACATATGATGGCCTTCCATTTTAGTCTGACTTTACAGTAAGAAATTCCCCAAACATTTCATGGCATTTTGAGTTAAGCAGCACTTTTAAAGCAGTGTTTACTTAAAGCCCAGGTTTATTAGTTAATTCTTTCATATTCTTTGTTCCCATGCTTCTATTTGGCTCAACTTAGGTATCATGCCCATTACTAAACCCAACCAATGAGGCCAGTGGGATGGAGCATTCTGATAAGATATTTGGATCAAATATCTACCTTTTGGTACTAGGGATTGAACCCAGGGGGATTCTAAATCTGAGATACACCCCCAGTCCTTTTTATTGTTTATTTTGAAACAAGGTCTTGCTAAGTTGCTGAGGCTGACCTTGAACTTGTGACCTTCCTATCTCAGCCTCCCAAGTATTGGAATCACAGGTATGTGCCACTGCCCTCAGCTAAATCTCTACCTTTTTTGCAGGGAGAAAGTGAAGTGAGCTCTACCAAAATCATGTGAAAATACTTAATTCTCTATGGGAGATAATGGAGGTTAGACAACCAAAACTACAGATTCCTACAGAAAATAAAGTATTACATTTAGTTATGACAGATAAGATTAACTTCCTTTAGTTATTTAGAGCATAAAGCTCACTAAGGAAGTCAAGATTATATTGTCAATCATAAGCACAGTGCAATTGGTCAATATGAAATATTTCACTATCATCCAACAAACAGCTATTTAAAACTGACTTTATATAACCACTATGGAAATCAGTATGCAGGTTTCTCAAGACCAGTGATGAAAACATCATATGCCTCACCTATACCTCAATATTTATCTGAAACAAACTAGACATACTATAGAGATAAATGCATACCCATGTTTACAGCAGCATAATTTACAATATGCAAATTATGGAACGAGCCCAGGTGTCCATTAACAGATGAATCAATAAAGAAAATATGGTATAAAAATATGGTATACACACATACAACCCACAGTGGCATTTTATTCAGCCATAAAGAAGAACAAAATATATCACTTGTGGGAAAAATGGATGGGACTGGAGAGCAACATATTAAGCAAAATAAGCCAGAATCAGAACATCAAGGGTTGTATGTTTTCTCTTATATCTGGAAGCTAGAGATTAAAAAAAAGGAAAAAAGAATCTCATGAAAATAAAAGGGAGACCAATAGTGTATAGGAAGAGAATGGGAGTCAGAGAGGAGGGAAAAAGGTGGGATGGGGAAAGTGACCAAATTATGTTATGTACATGTACATATATGTCACAATGAATCCCACTATTATGTATAATTATAATGTACCAATAAAAAAGCTTATTGTATGCAGAGAACTACTATAACTGCTATGGAGGACACAAAAAATGAGTTTTGCTTTCACACAGCTTATAATTAAGCTGAAGAACAAAAATAAATATTTTCCATAATAGAAATAATTACAAAGATATGTGGAATTAAGTATATAATATAATATAAGCTATATATACCCATATATATCCATATATATAGCTTTACCATACTTTGATCATTTGCTATGTTCTTGGCAAATTTTTTAAAACAACTTTTGAATACTGAGTCATATTGTAAGTGAACTTCTATTAGATTTTCAGAGATGTATATCACACAAAAGATTTTGGATTGCACATACATAGTGTTATGGTTTGGGATTGGAATGTCCCCTCAAAGGCTCATATGTTAAAAGCATGTCCCCAATGCAGCCTTGTTCGGAGGTGGGGCATGGTTGGAGGTTGGTCACTGGGATGTGGCCAGGGACAATATCTTTCCTGGGATAGACCTTTGCAACCTCTTATCTCCCTCTCCTCTGCTTCTTGCCACCATGAGCTGAGGGCAGATACTCCTCCTTCTCCATACTCTGAACTCTGCAAAGGCTACCCAGCTTAACACAGACTGCAGTCTCCCAAATTGTGAGCAAACAAACCTTTCTTCCTCTAAAATTATGCTTCTCAGCTTTTTGGTCATAGTGAAAACACTGACAAACACACACACTCCAACCAAACAGGGGAATTAAGAGATCATAAAATACAGTTGAACCTTGGCTGGGTACTAGAGATACAACAGCATTCCCCAGACAAAACTTAATTGGTCTGGGGTATGGATGGATTTTTTTAATATTTCTCAAGTGATTCTATTGTATAGCCATGGTTGAGACTACTCCATTTCCTGTTGCAACTGAGGAAACCAAGGCTCAGAAAAGATATGTAATTTACATAAGGTTATATTGATAGAGTCTAGCTTCCTATTTCCTGGTCCAGATTTTTGGAAGATAATTCTGTAGTATTTGTCTTTTTAATCTATGGTCATTAAGTTTTCTGATATTACCTATTAGAATGGAATGAAAGTCAGGCGGATAAGTAGTTTGTAAGATTTTGCTCTCATAGTAAAATAAAACCAAGTGATTATTTCTTATTTTATTAGAAGAAACAATGAATTCATCTAACTCAAGTAGCTATGTTGTACCATGTCAAATATTTAACAAAACTCAGTAGTGAAGAAAATTACATTTTAAAGACAGAGCTCAGACTACTTAAATATTATCATAAAGAAATTCTAGTAATCTCATAATATTTGATAGTGCAGGCTGAGCTAGTAGGAATATTTGAAGGGGGAGGATACTATGGTTTGGTTATGATTTGGGTGTATCCTTCAAAGGTTCATGTGCTAGAAGGTTGGTCCTTAATGTAGAGATGATGAGACATACTGGCCCCTTTAAGAGGTAAGGCCTATTGGAAGGTGACTAGTGCATGGGGGTGCTACTTTCACAAGGGATTAATGCTGGTCTCTCAGAATAAGTTAGTTCCACAAAGAGCAGGTTGTTATAAGGTGATAACACCTCCATACATTTGGCTTCTTCTGCACATGGCCACTTGCCTTCCTTTTTCTCTTCTATATTGTGACACAGCCAGGAAGACCATCACCAGAGGCCAAACAGATGGGATCACTCAATCATGCGACTGCATCCTCAAAATATGTAAGATAACTAAAATCTCCTTTCTTTACAAAGTACCCAGCTTCAGCTTCAGGTTTTTTTTTTTTGTTTTGTTTTGTTTTTTAGCAAATCTGCCTAGGAATCAGCCTCAGCCCTAGGACTACTTTTTTTTTTTTTTGCGATACCAGGGATTGAACCCAGGGGCTTTCTACCTCCGAGCTACATCCCCAGCCCTATTTTTTATACTTTATTTTGAAACCGGGTCTCACAAAGTTGCGGAGGCCTCACTAAGTAGCTGAGGCTGGCCGCGAACCCGGATCCTCCAGTCTCCGCCTCCCAAGTACTGGGATTACAAGCATGTGCCACTACGCCTGGCTGCCTAGGACTACTCTAAGTATGGTGAAACAAAGGCAAGCCATTGTATTGGTCCTACAGGAAACTGCTATAGACAACCACAAATACTTGAGAATAACGTTAAGAATAAGATTCATAGTGGGTAATTAAAAATAGCAC
>PVJS01065031.1:0-10086 GCA_004027185.1 Glis glis | reverse complement strand
TTGTTTTTTCATTCTCTCTGTGTCCACTTCTCCTTTCCTCCTCCTCCTCCTCCTCCTCCTCCTCCTCCTCCTCCTTCTTCTTCTTCTTGTTTTTTTTTTTTCTTTTGTTGGTATTGGGATGGAACCCAGGGGCGCTCTACTACTGAGCTACACAGCCTTTTAAAATGTTTTTTGTTTTTTTTTTTGCAGTACTGGGGATTGAACCCAGGGGCGTTCTACCTCCGAGCTACACCCCCGGCCCTATTTTTTATCCTTTATTTTGAAACCGGGTCTCACGAAGTTGTGGAGGGCCTCACTAAGTAGAGAGCAAGAGAGAGACAGAGACAGAGACAGAGACAGAGACAGAGATAGGGGAGAGAGAGAGAGAGAGCTGAGGCTGGCCGCAAACCCGGATCCTCTGGTCTTCGCCTCCCAAAGTACTGGGATTACAAGCGTGAGCCACCACGCCCGGCTTAAAATGTTTTATTTTGAGACATGGTCTCACTAAGTTGCCAGGCTAGCCTTGAACTTGCAATCCTCTTGCCTCAGCCTCCTGAGTCTCTGGGATTACAGGTGTATGCCACCATGCCTGGCTTCTCTCCTTCTCTGTATCTGTCTCTTCTGTCTTTCTCTCTGGTCTGCCACGAGGAAGGGCATGTGGCCAGTGACAGCCCTGGAGCCCCCAGCCCACAGCCGCTTTCTGGAAGTCTTCTAATTCGCCTGGCTCTGGTCAGGTGTCCACTTGTGGGCTAATCGCCCTTGGCCAAGGTCAGGATCACTAAAGCCACAGCAGCCCGTTTGTGGTCAGTGTCGGGGGTGGAGCCAATCCCCAAAGATGGAGAGGGCTGCTGCTTATGGGGAAAGAAGGCGCGCTGGACAGACGACACTGTCACCTGCGTTGGACAGGTGAGGAGGTGGAGGCTCAGGGCAGGGTGCTCCTTGCCAGCTCACAGTGCGACAAGTGGTGGGGCTAGGTACAGACCACACTGCCTTCCGCTGAGCGAGGGGACCAGTCCAGGGAGATGGACATGTGACGGCTTCCTCCCCCAGCTTCTCCCACAGAACTCTCTCTTGGGCCTGGGAGATACATTTTCTAGAGCTCCATCACTGGGGGAAGTTCTTGGTGGCTCTGTCTCTAGCAGCTGCAACAGTCTCTTCCCAAGGGGAAGCAGGCCCTAGTCTGAGCAGACATTCCAGTGGGCAGCCTGTCTCCTGCTCCAGGGGCTCCCGCGTGGCTCCCACCACAGGATGGGATGAGATGCTGGACAGGACATGCGGGTCTATCCATCACATCAGAAAGATGGATGCCGGGAGAGCCACCTGAAGACATGCACTGTAGGCTAGGACGGTCCGTCCCCTCTGAAGAGGCTGGGGTGGGGACCAGAGAAGGCAATTGACTTGCCCAAGGATGCATTCCTAGGAAGTGGCAGGCATGATAATGACATATATTTGTTTATGTTGGTGGTTCCTGGCTCAAAGGCATGCCATAGAAACCAGAACTTGTTCCCTGAGGAAGGTTGCAGAAACTCTATCCTTCCCAGCCTTCTGTCCCAGGGCCAGACACACACACACACACACACACACACAAAAAAAAAATGCTCTGACCTACCCTGGTCCTACAGTAGGTCATGAGACCCTCGTCATTCCAGAGGGTCCTGCCTCATGCCCTGGAGAGAGGAGGCTGCAGAGGGAGGCCAAGAAGAATGCAGAGGCTACTGGCCTCTCTGGGTTTCCCTGCACAGTCTGTGAGCATCAGATGTACAGTGAAGTGTCCATGAAAATCCAAAAGACAGAGCTGGGCGTGGTGGCGCACACCTGTAATCCCAGTACTTGGGAGGCTGAGACAGGAGGATCACAGGTTCGAGGACAGCCTCAGCAAGTAGTGAGACTCTCAGCAACCTAGTGAGACCCTGTTTCCAATAAATAAATAAATAAATAAATAAATAAATAAATAAATAAATAGGGCTGGAGTGTAGCTCGGAGGTAGAATGCTTCTGAGTTCAATCCCAGTACCAAAAAAAAAAAAAAATCCAAAAGACAGTTCTGGAGAGCTTCCCTCCGGATCGCTGAACACGTGGGTTCCTGGAGGGCGCCTCTTCCTGTGCAACTCGCCTTATGCATTTTTTCACTGTGTCTTTTGTAATATCCTTCATAATAAACTGGTATACATAAGTAAGTGTTTCCCTGGGTTCTGTGAACTGCTCCAGCAAATTAATTGTACCCAGTCCAGGGAGGGGTCGTGGGAACCCCAATTTATGGTTGGTAAGGCCCAGGTAAAACAATTGGGGCTTGCCAGGACAGCTAGGTTGGGGGCGGGAGTCTTGGGGGCTGAGGCCCCCAGCTGTGGGATCTGACATCATCTCCACGTGTATCAGCATCAGAACCGAATTGAATTCGAGGGCTTCCCGCTGGCGTGAAACTGGCCTGCTTGCGGGTGGGGAGAGAGCCCCACGCTTTCCGAGGTCACACGCGCCTCCCGTGTTGATTGTGATGCGTGAGAGTACAGTAGGAGAAACTGAGTCTGAGTTTGTTTTTGCTGCAGGGAGGAACCTCTCTTGTCAGACTCTGAAGCCTGTGTCCCCTAAGCCCTGTCGCAGCCACCAACTCTGCACCGGGCTGGCCTCGAGCCTGGGGCTCAGGGCCGCTGGTGATGGGAGGCACTGAGTGGGGCAGGGGTTGTGCAACACTCTGGTGGCCCCGACCCGGGGCGCAGGGCAGCGCCAGGGTCTGCAGAGGGGGTGCCCAATCGCTGCTTATCCTGTAACATCAAGTTCAAAAGCCCCCTCCCGCGAGACACCTCTGGCTCCCTGGACAGTGATTATCCATCCTTTGACACCCACCCCTTTTCTCTGTCACAGTCCAGGGTAACCGATTGCACCCTCCCTTCCTGACATAGATCTCTCCACAACAGGGCTGGGCAGAACCCGCTGCTCTCAGGATTGAGACCGCAAAGCCGGTCGCTGGGAGAAGAGAGAATGAGGTTCGCGCAGGCAACTCGGCTACAGCGCCTCCTGCTGGCTGGATCCACACCTCGCTGCTGCAGTCCAGAGGAGTCGCGGAGAGGCCGCCCGCGCAAGTTCTGCGGACTGAGCCGCTGCTTCCCGCGCTTGACGTGCCTTCCCTTGTTGAGACATAACTGCTCCAGGAGGCCCGGACGCAGACGCGAGGGGGAAAGGCCGGCGAGGGCGGATCTAGTAACGAATCTCATTCTGTCCGACTCCAGGGGCCAGCTCATTGCTGCCGCCTCCGCTCCGCACCTCTGGCTCAGATGTCCTGCCCCAGCCTGGCCAGGAGAGGCTCGCGTTGGGCTTTGAGGGTCCCTCCACCTTGTGGCACTGTCCCCTTGTTCCTCCATTCGGGCTCCCGGTCTCCTCTAAGCACACAGGCTTCCCATAGGAAGCCTCTCACTCAGAGCCAGTCTGATCCAGGTCTGACCCCTGGACTCCCTGAAGCTCGCTTTCCATGTGGAACCTCAGTTTACCCATCTGTAAAATGGGAACCGTGATTTCTGTTATCTCTGCATGGGAGCAGCCCTAGTTTGAGGAGTTCCCTAAGAATGAGGAAATGGGGGAGACGAGCTTGCCTACTGAGAGTTAGAATGAAGAACTGGGTACCCCAAAGAGTGAGAGCAGAGATGTGCAAAGTCATTCTAAGAGGTCAGCCTCATCCTGGAACCTGCACAAGCTGACAGGCACCTGGTGAAAGTGTTGACCCATCTAAAGTAGAAAAACATCCACAGACAGAGATGAGCCCCCATGGTCCCAAGATGCTGAGAAAGACCGGTGGCCAGCCGACTGGGACCAAGCTGAGCCTTGGATTGAGGCTCAGTGAGGGAATAGTTCCTCTCTCCGCCACAGGATGGCGCTCCAGAGACCTGGCTGTGGTGGAGTCTCTTAGCCTGGGGCGGGGAAGCCAGGGTCCGGCTCCAATGCCTTTGGGACTAGGCAGCCGCAGGAGTAAGCCAGGGGTGTGAGACAACAGGGAGCAGTGAGGGTCATGAACAGCCTGCGTGGAGGGCACACACTTGCCTATCGGCATTCAGAGTCAGTGACTCTTAAAAACAAGATGCCAGCCTGCCTCCCTCCCGGTCTCAACAGGAAACAGATGGTGGACTCTAATTAGGAGAATTTGGGTAGAGTTTATTTTCAAAAGGACTCATGAAAAAAGCAGGGTGTAGGGGGATCACAAGAGACAGCACAGGACCCTGGGGCCAGCAGCAGCAGGGCCGTCACTTCTGTGCGGCTTGCAGGGCGGAGCGGAGGGAGAGGTCAGCAGGACTCTGAGGAGAGAGTCATTTAAAGCAGAGTGACCCGCCTGAAGGAGCTGGGGAAAAGCTACCTCACCTCACTCTTCCCTCCCTCTGATCGCCTGCCTGCTGGGCGCCTTACTTACCAAACCCCACAGGATGCTGCAGGGCAGGGGATGGGCTGTGTGCCTTTGAAATGAGCAAGAAATAGGCTGGAAGCGGTGACTCAAGCCTCTAACCCCAGTACTTGGGAGGCTGAGACAGGAGGATTGCAGGACCAAAGCCAGTGCGTGGTAACTTAGCGAGACCCTGTTTCAAAATAGAAAATAAAAAGCCGGGTGTGGTGGTGCATGCTTGTAATCCCAGTACTTGGGAGGCTGAGATAGGAGGATCGCAGGTTTGAGGACAGCCTCAGCAAGTAGTGAGACTCTCATCAACCTAGTAAGACTATTTCAAAATAAAAATTAAAAAAAATAGGGCTGGGGGTATAGCCCAGAGGTACAATGTCCCTGGGTTCAATCCCCAGTACATACTAATGCTAATACTAATAATAAAATAAAAAATAAAATAGGACTGGGAGCCAGGTAGCTTGGAGGTAGAATACCCTTGGGTTCAACCCCACAATAAACAAACAAGCAAAGAAGAAATACACTTCTATTTTATTTAAGCCATTCTTTTTGCCAGGCTCGGGGGCACACGCCTGTAATCTCAGTACTTGGGAGGCTGAGACAGGAGGATCTCAGGTTTGTAGCCAGTCTCATCAACTTAGCAAGGACCTCCACAACCTGTTTCAAAATAAAAAATAAAATAGCTGGGCGTGGTAGCTCATGCCTGTAATACCAGTACTTGGGAAGCTGAGACAGGAGGATCTCAGATTTGAGGCCAGCCTCAGCAACTTAGCAAGACCCTGTTTCAAAATAAAAATAATAAAAAGGGCTGGGGGTGTAGATCAGAAGTAGAATGTCCCTGGGTTCAATCTCCAGTGCCAAATAAATAAATACATAAAATAAAATAGGGCTGGGGGTGTAGATCAGAGGTAGAACACCCTGGAGTTCAATCCCCAGTGCCAATAAACAAACCAACCACTGGTCTTTTAGGGTCTTTGATAGCAGCAGCCTAACCCATAAGCTGAGCAAAACACTCATAAAGGAAAACCTCTGCCACGGATCTGTAATAATCATGCATTTATATGTATCTGGCAGCACATATTTATTTTGGTGAAACATATAAAGCAAATCTGGCAGAATTGCAAGAAGAAAGTCAAATCTATAAACATAGAGGGAAACTTTAATTAAATTTTCTTAAAACCAATGAATCAAGTAGTAAAACATTAGTAAGGACACAGAAGTTTGAATAATATAATTAAGGAGCTTGATCTATTAGATAAATATAAACTCTACAACTCCCCCAACAGAAAACCCAGTGCTAGAGGCTCATGTGGAATATTTTTTTAAAAAAATACTGCATAATTGGCAATAAAGGAAGCCTAAAATTTTTTTCAAAGAATTGATATCCAGCTGGGGGTGTGGCTCAGTAGTAGAGTGCTTGTTTAGCACACACTAGGCCCTGCCTTCAATCCCCAGCACTAAAGAAAAAATATCAATGTAATTCCATCACATTTTCTAATTCCAATATAATGAAATTAGAAATCAACAATTAAAAAAAGTTGGCCAAGGAAATCCAATATGTTTGGTAGTTTAAAAACTTGTTTCTAGCCAGGTGTCGTGGCACAGGCCTGTAATCCCAGTACTTGGGAGGTTGAGACAGGAGGATCACAGGCGGCCAGCCTCAGCTACTTAGTGAGGCCTTGTTTCAAAACAAAAGAATAAAATAGGGCTGGGGGTATAGCTTGGAGGTAGAATGCCCCTAGGGTCCATCCCCAGTACAAAAAACAAACTTGTTTCTAAATAATTCATAGAGAGAGGATAAAATTGTTATGGAAATTATAAGATGTTTAAAATGGAATAACAATAAGCTAAAGTAGAATTTGGAGGAAAAATTATAGCCTTAGATGCATTTATTAAAAACAGGAAGAACTGGCAACAAACAAATTAAGCATCCAACTCAAATCACCAGGAAGAGATAATCAGAGAACCCAGAGAGAGTGAAAGGGAGGAAATAATAAAGATAAAACCAAGGGACGATGTGGAAAAACAACAAAAAGTTGGGTTGATTATTTTAAAAGCCTTAATAAAATTAACAAATCATTAACACCAAATCCACAATGTTGGGAACAGAAAAAAGGATATGACTAGAGATGCAAGGAGGTGATAAAAAAATCACCAGAAGCCAGGTGTGGTGGCACACCCCTGTAATCCCAGTGCTTGGGAGGCTGAGACAGGAGGATCGCAGGTTTGAGGACAGCCTCAGCAAGTAGTGAGACTCTCATCAACCTAGCAAGACCCTGTTTCAAAATAAAAATAAAATAGGACTAGGGGTGTAACTCTAAGGTAGAATGGCCCTGGGTTCAATCCCCAGTACCAATAAATAAATAAATAATAAGCTGGGCGTGGTAGCACACGCTTGTAATCCCAGTACTTGGGAAGCTGAGACCGGAGGATCTGGCTTCGCGGCCAGCCTCAGCTACTTAGTGAGGCCCTCCACAACTTAGTGAGACCCTGTTTCAAAATAAAGAATAAAAAAAAAAAAACAGGGCTGGGGGTGTAGCCCGGAGATAGAATGTCCCTGGGTTCAATCCCTAGTACTGCAATAATAATAACAATAACAATAACAATAATAATAATAACCACAAAAAATGATGGGGACCTCCAAGTCTGGCAAATACCAAACTAAGACAATATGAAAGCCCAGGAAATAAACTCAGAAGGAATGAAGAAATAAACTCAGAAGGATGAGGCCTAGGGTTCAATTCCCAGCACTTCAAAAACAAAAAACAAAACAACCCCACGAGGTAAGACTAAAAAGCTGGAAGACAGTAAGGCAGGAAGCCATGCTCAAGTTCAAAGGCATTCTACGATTATTCTAGAGGAGGATATTGATTAACTTCAGACATTGTTAAGTAGGCAGGTTGAAAATTTAACACAAGCAGGAATGAAATGAATTCTAAATCAGTAGAGAGGAATGAAGAAAATCCAGCAAATCTACCAACAGACAGGAAATGATGACTATATATATATATATATATATATATATATATATATATATATATTCTGCTTCATATATATGTATAGAACCTGTGCAGTTGCTGGTTTCTGAGTTGGCTCCATAGACCCCCACCTCCTGGGACCCATGCCCTGGCACAGTCCTCTCCCACTAGGAGCCAGCTGGACTTAGTGACTTGTTTCTGTCTAATAAGGTATGGTAGCATTGATAGCATGTTATCTCAGAGTAGAGCCTGTTTTCTGGGTCCCATCCTCATAAAGCTTCCCTGCTACAGTTGGGCATGGTAGTGCATGCCCGTAATCCCAGTACCCGGGAGGGAGGCTGAGGCAAGAGGATCACAGGTCAGAGGCCAGCCTTAGCAACTTAGTGGGAACCTCAGGAATTTAGTGGGACCCTGTTTCAAAGTGAAAAATAAAATAGGGCTGGAGGTATAGCTAGGGAGTAGAATGCCCCTGGGTTCCATCCCTAGTAACACACAAGAAAAGAAGAGAGGAGGCCCGTGGCTTCCATTTTGGCTATGCTCTCTCTGGCTCTATCTCTCTTCTTGCCTCATTCATTCTGGGGAAGTCGTGTGGTGCAGCCCTGGGCACCAGAGCCTCCTGCCCCAGCCATGTGAATGAACTTGGAAGGAGATGCTCAGCAGGCCCTTCAGGTGGAGGCAGCCTTGGTGACAATTTGATGCAACCTCTAAGAATTTGAGCCTGAATGGCCTAGGTGTGGCTCCCAGATTCCCAACACTGGCACTGTGTGAGATAATAAATGTTTGTTGTGTTGAACTGTTCAGTTCAAGGGTAATTATTTTACCCAGTAACAGTTATTGATAATACACATGGTAAATGGAAAACATAAAATCAGATGGTAGAAATAAATTTTCAAATGCTGATGATCACAAAACAATGTAAATGGACCGATTTTGCCGGTTAACAGATTATTAGCATCAATGAAAACACACAATCCAGTCCTATGCTGTTCACGAAGGGCACTCCTAAAACAAAAATATAAGTGGTGCATGCCTGTAATCCACGTACTCCGGGAGGCTGAGACAGGAGGAACACAGGTTCGGGGACAGCCTCAGCAAGTAGTGAGACTTTCATCAACTTAGCGAGACCCTGTTTCCAAATAAGAAATAAAATCGGGCTGGGGGGTGTAGCTCAAAGGTAGGATGCCTCTGGGTTCAATCCCCAGTACCACAAATAAAATAAAATAAAATATAAAATAGGGCTAGGGGTGTGGCTTGGAGTTAGAATGCCCTGGGTTCAATCCCCAGTACTACAAAATAAATAAACTAATTAATTAAGTAAGTAAATAATCAAAATAAATAGATAAACCAAAAATACAGATATTCTGAAAGCAAAGATATGAAAAAAGATTCCCCAGAATTGACCAAAAGTGAGATCTGAACCTTTTGCACTCTGCCGCAGGATCCAATTTTTTCAGGTCGCGGACAGAAATCTGCTGGTCCAAGCTGGGGTGTCTCCACCCCTAACCCCAGTCTTTACTCATAATGTAAAAGTACCAGCCCCAAAGGGTGAAGATGATTTGGTTAAGGCCCATCACATTTCTCTTGGTCAAAGATTAGGGAAAAGGCGTTCATGTGACCCAGTTCTGGAAAGTGAGAGGTCAGGGGACATCCGGGACATGTTTCCTTTCCCCAGCCTGGTACATGGACACAGTGGCTGAAGGGAGAGCAGGATTTTTGAAATCCGGAGATGACAAACAGGAGCACAGGGATTCACAGGAGAATGCTGAGGAAGAGAAATACAGATGGTTGATAGACAAACATCCTTAAAAAAATAGTCCAGTTGGGCACGGTAGGAGCTGGAGATGTAGCTCCTACCATGTGGTAGAGCAGCCACCTCTCATGCATGAGATTCTGGGTTCCATCCCCAGCACCACAACAGTTGGGAGTGGGGGAAGAGTCCACACTAAAAGGACAGTCTCTGCCCCAGTTTGCAAGCCCTCTTTCAATGCAGCAGGCCCACTTGCACCCTCTCGGCAGGGTGTGTGTGTGTGTGTGTGTGTGTGTGTGTGTGTGTGTTACTGAGGATTGAACCCAGGAGCATCTACCTCCAAGCTACACCCCTAACCCTAATTTATTTTTTGTTTTGAAACAGAGTCTTACTAAGTTGCAGAGGGCCTCGCTAAATTGCTGAAGCTGGCGGCGATCCTCCTGTCCCAGCCTCCCAAGTACTGGGATTACAGGTGTGCGCCACCATGCCCAGCTTTGGCAGTTTTAATGGTAGAACCTCCTTGATTTTCTGGGTAGACAATCTACAAATGCAGGATGACCAATTTGTTTCTTCTTTCCTGATGGTTTATACCATTTATATATTTTATTTTTATTATTGCTCAGCCTAGGAAATCCAGTACAACTTTGATCAAGAACAGTGATACTTAAACACCCTTTTTGGGTTTCTGACTTTAAAGGGGATTTTTAATTTTTTTTTTCGGTACTGGGGATTGAACCCAGGGGTGTTCTACCTCCGTGCTACACCCCTGGCCCTATTTTTTTATGCTGTATTTTGAAACCGGGTCTCATGAAGTTGCGGAGGGCCTCACTAAGTAGAGAGAGAGACAGAGACAGAGCCAGAGAGAGAGAGAGAGAAAGAGAGAGAGAGAGAGAGAGAGAGAGAGAGAGAGAGAGAGAGAGACAGGGACAGAGACAGGGAGAGAGACAGGGAGACAGAGAGAGCTGAGGCTGGCCGCGAACCCAGATCCTCTGGTCTCCGTCTCCCAAA
>PVJS01065030.1:0-10086 GCA_004027185.1 Glis glis | reverse complement strand
AACCCGGATCCTCCGGTCTCCGCCTCCCAAAGTACTGGGATTACAAGCGTGCGCCACCACGCCTGGTTTAAGTGCAGTTTTTTAAAAAATCTAGAGTTAAAAAATTTCTTTTCATTACCATTTTGCTATAAATAGACAGTATACTCTTTTGGAAAGGATTGGAACAATTATAATACCATTTAGATGCTGAAGAACATTAGAAGAAACCAATTGCTTTTTGTTCGTTTTTTTGAGAAACTTATTGGAAACATTCTTCTTTTCCGAAAAATTCCCTATTTCTTTAATGAATATTTGTAACTATCTCTTTGGTTTGTATTGTTTGCAACATTAAGGTGTTCAAAGGTGATATACCTTGTTGACCTTCTGTCTCAAAATGTGTTACATATTGCCTTGTTGCTTCTGATGATAGTGTAAACTGCTAAAAATGACTGAGTATTTTGTGAAACTGTTCAGCTTTAAGGTGCTGTTTGCAGTGATTTTTTTTGTGTTTATGTGACTAACCTATAAATCTAGTTTCAACTGCTTGTAGACTTGACTGCCTCAAGCATAAAGAAGGTATAAAAAGAAACTTGCTACCTCAGCAGGTTGAAAATAATTTTCTCCTTTCACACTGTAGCATTTGCTAAATCAACTAAAAATTGCATAGTAACATTTCAAGAACCATGAAAATATGACTATATCAACTTATTTTAGCTTATGTTTTCTCTTTTTGACAAAAGAATATATTGACCTTTTTGACTTACCATGGTATAGTTAAGTCCCATCAATTTAAATTCTTCCTTCCTTTATTTATTTTTATTTTTAATGTGCTTTTATTGGTGCATTATAGTCTCACGTCATAACGTAAATCATGTTGACAGTGACATACATGCACACAGTACTTGGTTGCCCTCTCATTTCCCCCCTTCCAATACAGAGTATTGAGATTGACATTGGTATTTTCACATATGCACACATAGTCGATGGTAGTAATTGAACCTCACTCTTTCCCCTCCCCTTCCCTTAGACCACCTCCTTGGCTCCACTGAGGCTTCTCATCCATTATATGGAGTCTCTCTGGTATCCCAATTACTTCCTAGCTTTTGCATATTAGAGAAAACATGACCTTTTACTTTCTGTGATTGGCTAATCTCACTTAACATAATGTTTTCCAGGTCCTTCCATTTTCTTGCAAATGACATAATTTTGTTCTTCTTTATTGCTGAGTAGAATTCTATTGTGTGGATATCCCATAATTTTGTAATCCATTCATCTGTTGATGGACACCTAGGTTGGTTCTATAATTTGGCTATTGTAAATTGTGCTGCTATGAACATGGGTATGCATAAATTACTGTTGTTCTCTGGTTTCAGCCACTTTGGAGAGATACCCAGGAATGGTATAGCCGGATCATATGGTGGATCCATTCCCAGCTTTCTGAGAAATCTCCACATTGATCTCCATAGTGGCTGAACTAATTTGCAATACCACCAACAGTGTAGAAGAGTTCCTATTTCCCCACATCCTTGCAACATTTATTGTTATTTGACTTCTTGATGTAGCTAAAGAACACTTCAGGATAATTTTTTGAAGGAAGGAGTTTGACTATGCTCTCAACAATGCAAAAATTTTAATGTAAAAATTTGAGAAATACTTGTGAAGCTGTAGAACAGTAAAGAAAAGCAGCAAAGAGGGACAAAAATGTGTAGTAATAATGTATTAAGAAGGGTATCAGATCAATGATACTGATAGCAGAAAACCAAAAAACCAAAAACCACACATTGGTGATGAAAAGAGCAAAGACCTGCATGGTGCTCCTTGGCTGGATAGACAGCCTTATAAGTAAGAACTGCAACCCCTGTTGGTTTCACATGTGTACTTGATGGCCGTGTGTCTCTGTGTGGTTGTGTGTGCGTGTACACACATGTGTACATGGATACACACCCTTCTCACATGCATTACAGTTTTATGGCATTTTAGGTAGAGACAAATAGCTATCCTCATCTCAGCATAGTGCTATGAAAGATATGATATCTATACAAAAATAAGTCAATGCAGAGGCATTTGTAACCCAATACAATAATGTGTGTACTAAAATACACTTAGTACATGTTTATGCCTCCTATATACAAGGCACTGTGTTTGTTCTTGGGATATAGTGATGCATGATAGGCGAACTTTAAACATGTTAGACACTGGTATTTTACTTGTAGAGTGTTGTTCGAACACATCTGAGAGCCATTAACCCAGATTTGGGAATTCTTGAAAGCTTTTCAGTAATGATATATAAGCAAGATTTGTTGTATATGTCTTCTCTTAATACTGTGTCTGGTCTTTGTCTACGGAAGAAGCAAGGCAGATTTATCACTGCACTTATTCAACAAATAATTACTAAACACTGAGACATTTTCTTTAGTATAATAAGATGTAGTCTTATGAAGGGAAAGTCATTAATAACATATTCTTACATATTGCATCTATAAAATATACTGGAGAGGAGAGGAGATATTGTTCCAGATGTGCTCGGAAATGGGAATTTGGCTTCTTCATGGTGGTCAAACAGTGCTTCCCTGAGATCTGGAAGATTAATGGGGATTAACTAAACTAAGTAAGGGAGAGAGAGCAGCACCTGCAAAGGTCCCTCGGTGGTAGGGAGCACGGTGAGCACAAACCTCTGAAGGACCAGGGTGGCTATAGAGCAAGAAAGTGGGGCAGTGTAATGAGGTGGGGCTAGGTCATGTAGCTTGGACTTTGTAGGCCATGTTAGGTTTTGTTTTTATTCTGCAGTTGATAGAAGTCAGTTGAAGAGTTTTAATCGGGATAGGAGGGTTAAGGCAGGGATGACATCACAGTTTTGTATTATAATGTTTTGTATTATAATGTAAAGTTTTGTATTGATTATATATTGAAATGTTTTAATATATTGTGTTAAATATATTATTAATTTCATGTTTCCTTTTACTTTTTAAAATTTGTCTGCTAGAAAATTGAAATTTGCATATGTAGCTTGCATTATACTTCTGATGGACAGCACTGATCTAAGGACCAAGCTTTGAATAAGAGGCTAGGCTCAAATACTGAGAAATTTCAGAACTTTTAGAGGAGAATTAGGCTTTAAGGAGCTGGCAGATTGGAAGAAAAGCTTTATAATGTATTATAAAGTCATTGGTTTTTCTAAGAACAGAAAATGGATGTATCTTTAAGAGTTCTTCAATAAGATTATGTGATTAATCATTATTTCTAATAGTTCAGTGTTATTAATCTATTATGTGTAATAGGTCAGTATTTATTGACTTGCTGATATTAAAGACTGAGAGTAGTTTTGAAATTATTTGTTATAAATTTAGATATATGAAGGTTAAAAAAAGTCTCCCTGAATCCCATCCACTGCAAGGTGCCTCTAAATATAAAATTATAAAAAAAAAAATCCAGCTGCAGCTTTTCAGAATGCAGTGTATCAGGGATACTCAGTGATGATGTTAAGACAAATATTTATTTTACCAACTTCTTTGTCGTACTGGGGATTGAACTCAAGGGCGCTCTATCACTGAGTTACACCCCAGCCCTTTTTATATTTTATTTTGAAACAGGATCTCACTAAATTGCCCAGGCTGGCCTCAAACTTGTGATCCTCCTGTCTCAGCCTCTCAAGCACTGGGATTACTGGCACCTGGTTATTTTACTACATTCTTAAGTGGTGGAACCATGCAGTTTGAAAGTTAATAAAGGTGGATATGGTAAAGCACTTAATGTGAAACATTAAATATGAGTATTGATGGAAAAATTTGCTCAATTAAGCCAACATTTTATAATGAATTTGGAACTGATAGGGACATATGTAAGTTAAAGTGTGCAGAAAGTTAAGTTTTGTGATAAAGTTAATGAAATGATTCTTCCTTTGCCATAAATATATCCTACTTTTAGAAATAAATATTTGGCTTTTCTAATTAGTTAAAATAGTTTGATTAATGCCTTATAATTTCCTAAGCTTCTATAAGGGAAGGATCAAGTCTTTTCATATTTTTGTGATATTCCTAACATTTAGCAGCATGTGAAGCTTACCACAGACACTTAAATGCTTGTGCAATGAATGTTAATGTCACCTTAATTAGTCTTGATATGTTTCATCATACTGCTTTTGTGTTCTCAAAGAATACGAGATTTCTTCAAGGTTTTTTAGAGTAGAAATTTGTTATTTCTGAAATGACTGTTGTGAAATTCAAAGATTTATGAAAAATATGATCTCTATAGAAATGCAGGAAACAACTTGCTATAGAAAACTTTCTCAATTTATTGATATTTTCTATCTGTTGATAGAATTCAGTTGTTAGAAATTATAATTAATGAATGTGTGGATAATGATCACATAGAAGTATGTATTTGTATTTAATTAGAAGTAAATTTTGAAATATGTTCATAAAATTCCTTTGCTTGAGACTACCAACTTGAGTTGGTAGAGTCCTTGAAATATTCTCTCTCAAAGCAATTTTAATAGAAACAATTTCCAGAAGTTTAACTTAGTGTAGTTTGTATCCGGTCCTTATTATTTCTTTACATAATTCATTTTTTATGAGATATAACACAAAGTATTATATAATACAAAGTAGTACTTTTATTTTTTGCTATTTCAGAATTGCTTACAGTTGTGGGTTTCTGGTTAGAAAGGAGTTAGCATGATGAGATTGTAATTCATGCTGGGGCCTTTGATGAGGCACAGAAATAGGCATCTAGGTACTTTGCAGTCTGGTAAGCTCACATAGGGTTGTAGTTCATTGGAGTTTTGTCTGAAGACTCTATTAAGCATAGGTTTCTCTTTTGTTAATTTCCAATTATGAACACCATAAAGAACCCTGTATATGTTGCTGGTTGGGATACAAAACATGTGAAATGGGCTTCTCAATATCCCAGCTCAGTTCACCATACTCAGAGTGGCAAGTACTGGTGACCCTGTTTGCCTCTGCTGAGAGCCTAAGTAGGGGTTTACCGTGATCTTTTCTCCAGGCTGCCTATTGATTCCCTCAGTAGGTTTCACTTTAAATTGAAGAATAATGATATATTAGTTCATTTTCTGTTGCGAATCACACCATGCCAAAGACTGGGTGGGTTTTAAATTAAAGAGATTTATTTTGGCTCATGATTCTGAATGTCCAAGGTTGAGGAGCTGCATCTGGTGATGGCCTTCTCTCTCTCTCTCTTTGTTTTTTTTTTTTTTTTGGTATGGGATGGCACCCAGGGCATTCTACCTCCGAGCTACATCCCAGCCTTTTTTTATTTTGAAACCGTGATCTTTTCTCCACTGATTCCCTCAGTAGGTTTCACTTTAAATTGCTAAGTTGCTGAGGCTGGTCTTCCTCCCAAGTACTGGGATTCCAGGTGTGCGCCACCACCCTGGGCTGATAGCCTTCTTTTTGGTAGAGTCCTGAGGTGGTGGAGGACATGGCAAGAGACCTGGAGCAGTGTGTTTATGTATGTGTGTGTGTCTTCTGGTCTTTCTCTTCTTACAGAATGCTAGTGCTAGTCAATAATTGGGGCTCCACCCCAATGACCTTATCTTATCCTAATCACTTCCCAAAGGCCCTGCCCCTAAACATCAGAGTAGGATTAAGTTTCTACCTACTTTAATACCTCATGATGGGGCTTAAACTCCAGTGTGAGTTTCAGAGGGGACAAAGCATATTCAAACCATAGGAAATGAGATGTCTCCAGGATTGTGTTGATTTGACTTCTTTTCTCAGTTTTGCCTCTGGAGGGCAGATGGGGTAGGATTAGTACTCAGGTCCCATCTGAATCTTCTTTGGTTGCAAGATCAGGATGTGCCTCTTCTCTTAGTCTGGTTGCCGCTGTCATTTGTTTTTTGACCACCATTGTGGTTTGGGTTTGGAATGGTCCCCACAGCCTCATGTATTGAAAACACATCCCCAGTGCAGTAATATTCAAAGATGAAGTAATTGACTCAGGGCTGCACCCTCATCAGTGGATGAGTCCACTGAAGCATTAATGGTGTGAATGGATTTATTAGGTGGTGACTTAGGCAGGTGCGACATGTCTGGAGGAGGTAGGTCACTGGGGGTGTGGCCTCCGGACTATGTCCCTGGTTGCTTCCTGTCTCTCTCTCTCTACTTCTGGCCACCATGATTGAGAGTGGCCTTTCTCTAACATGGGCCTTGCTGTCACGGTTTCTGCCAGCTGACTATGGACTGAACCTCCAAACCTGTGAGCCCAAATAAATCTTTCCTCCTCTAAGTTTTGCTTGTCAGGTATTTTGGCCACAGTAATAGAAAAACTGACTAGACCAATTATTTTATCTGATTGTGCTTTTTTGCTTTTACTATGTTTCCTTGTTCATTTAATTGAATATTCACCAGAAGTACTTATAAGCATAAATTATTTAGGTATTTGTTTGATAATTAAATTTGATACATAATGAAAGTTTTCATACACAAATATTAAAAACCTGATGACTATACCAATATTGTGAAGTTTCAGTGCCCATTTTAGTGTCTGTGTTTACATCCTTTTAATCACCCAAAATAACACTTGACTTTGTTGATGAACATATCTTTAGCTGTTCTTTGCTACACAAAACACCTGCCATTGTACTTATTAAATTTTCTAGCAGTTATAAAGACTTCTTTTGCACTATTTCACATTGAAAGATGCCTTCATATAATTAGATATGAGTTCTTAATTGAAAGTTTGAGTGTTTGATTTGACATGAAGAAGAGTACAATGTCATATATACTTTAACAAGTACAGGGTAATGAGAATGGACTTAATATTTAAATGATTCATGACAGAAATCATGGTGTGCATACTGAAGTCTGATTATCTTGAAGGGGCAAACAGGGCCTTGAAGTTTTTACTAGTTTATACTTATGCAAATAAGCATTTTCATTGATACTGTTTTAATGAACATGTAGAAACAGATTAAGTACAAAACTGGCCAGAGCTGTATCCTTCTAATATTTGAAAAATGCTCTGCATTAGTTAGGTTGAAGTCTAGGCAGAGATCCCAGATTATAGAGGCCTGCATGATGTAGCCTTTTCCCCCTCTGTCACAAAACAGCCCAGAATGTTGGGACATGTCGGGGCATCAGTCTCTTGGGGCCAGCCCGAGAGAGATGCGAAGCTGACGGGGGGGGGGGGTAGACGCCGAACGGCCCAAAAAAAAACATACCTCGGACTGGGAGTCAAGTCTAGCAAGATCTCGTTTATTAGAAAGCCACATCTCTCTTTTATAGTAGAGGCAATACAGAAAGTTCGCAATTAGTAGGGTGTGGCACCACGCCCCCCTGTGATCTATCATAGGTAGAGACGCCTGTCGTCTGTGAGCATGGAAGGAGGTAACTACCTATCACAGCCCTCCTGAGGCTAGGTGGGACTATCTGCGGGACCTCCCCCTGAGGAATTCGCCAGCGCCATCTTTGCCATTAATATGCTGAATTACTGCCATGTGGGAAAGGCCTGGTACTCTAGAGCAGGCTTCTGCCAGTCCACCAGGCCCTTTCATGGCACTGGGTAGAGACCCCTGCAGGGACAGTTCTGCTTTGTGTTGTCATTTAGGGATTCAGGTTCCTTCCTTCTTACTGTTCTGTTGCCACTTCTAAGTGTGAGCTACAGACCAGCAGTGTTTTCATCACCTGGGTAGCTTGTTAAAAATGTAGAGAATCTGTCTTCACCAGAGACCTATTGCAGTTTAACAAGATTTCCTCTGATTGTCGGGCACATTAAAGTTTGAGAAGCTGTAGGGTATTGTCATTGTCATCATGGTCATAGCAGAGTAGATGTCACATCTGGGTTTCAGGTAGCATGAAAGGGAAGGACAGCAGAGAGTCATAGAGTCAGTTTGTTGATGGGGAAGGTGTCATACATCATGTCCTTGGTTTCCAAGAACTTTAGTCTTACATCACCTGAAAGTTAGAGATCCTGCGCCGGGCGTGGTGGCGCACGCTTGTAATCCCAGTAGTTGGGAGGCGGAGACCAGAGGATCCAGGTTCGCGGCCAGCCTCAGCTACTTTGTGAGGCCCTCTGCAACTTCGTGAGACCTGGTTTCAAAATAAAGTATAAAAAATAGGGCTGAGGGTGTAGCTCGGATGTAGAACGCCCCTGGGTTCAATCCCTGGTTCCACAAAAAAAAAAAATAATAATAGTAATAAGTTCGAGATCCTGAGAACTATGGTGTAGCTCAGTGATTCTCAAATTATCTGCCAGTTTAAAAAATTTTCCATTTCTGACGGATCAATACTTTTGTAAAGTATGAAGCCTCATGGTAATGTCAAATTGCTCTTAAGTTTCTAGATGCTTTCCTCAGTTTCTGTACGCATCCCATCATGCAGCAGTAACAAAGCTTATGGATTGGCATTGACCTGTGGACCACACCTAAGTAATTCTGTTTTACCTGGACATATTTTGAATTTTTCACTCAGTGATACTGTTTGAATTATGGCAGATTTGAGTAAATTGATATTAATAAACGAGGCCCTATATTTTGGCATTTTATACTTTGAGATTTACTTATTTAAAAAAATTTATTTTTACAGTACTAGGGATTGAACCCAGGGGCATTTTACCTCCGGGCTACACCCCCCCCCCAGCCCTATTTTTTATTCTTTCTTTCTTTATTTTTTTTGCGGTACCGGGGATTGAACGCAGGGGCGTTCTACCTCCGCGCTACACCCCCGGCCCAATTTTTTTTATGCTTTATTTTTGAAACCGGGTCTCACGAAGTTGCGGAGGGCCTCACTAGATAGATAGATAGATAGATAGATAGGGCCTCACTAGATAGATGGAGAGAGAGAGAGAGAGAGAGAGAGAGGGAGAGAGAGACAGATTGCGCGCGCATGCGCGCTGAGGTTGGCCGCGAACCCGGATCCTCCAGTCTCCGCCTCCCAAAGTACTGGGATTACAAGCGTGCGCCACCACGCCCGGCTTATTCTTCATTTTGACACAGGGTCTCACTAAGTTGCAGAGGGCCTCACTAAGTAGCTGAGGCTGGCCACAAACCTGTAATCCTCCTGTTTTAGCCTCCCAACTACTGGGATTACAAGCGTGCGCCACCATATCTAACTTAAAATTTTTAAAAATATTATTTTCAGTGATAATCTTATGTTTATAAAGGACTTTCCAGCTTTCAAAACCCCTTTCCCTGGATTATATAGCATTCCATAATAATGGATAGTATATATTATACTTGCTTATAAAAGGGAATTGCAAGTCTTATTGGTTTAATCATATTGCTGATACCTAGTATGACACACCAAAGAATAGTCATGTTTGTTATGAAGTAATGCATTTTATGTATAGTACTTCATAACTTTGTTATGAATTAATATGAGGTTAAATTGGTATTATGAAACTTATCTGTGCCATTATCATATTGGCTAACTGCTTGACATGATTTGATTATTACTATCTCAACATGTTCTCATGGAAAATAAAATTGAATTGGACTGTTGGTGGTCCTTTAAAATGCTTTACCTTATTACAGTAGCTTTCATGTGTAAATTGAATTGTTTATAGTTATTGGTAACACTTTAATGCTTTAAGCAAAAATATATGCAAAAAGTACATGATTATTGATCTCTATGTATCTAAGGCATGCACTCTAAGTAAAGAATAGGCTGTATTTGACTGGCGTTTTTATTATATTCAGCTTGCTTGTTGACGTTATGGCCTGCCTAGTATACCTCTGCACCTACCTTCTCCTTCAATTGTTTTCTCTTTTGCCTGATTACCCAATGTATATGAATTAATGTATCAATGAGAAGTCAGCATTGTGGGCTGGGGTGCAGCTCAGTGAAAGAGCACTTGTCTAGCATGTGTGAGGCCCTGGGTTCCATTCCCAGCACCAAAAATAAATAAATAAATAAATAAAAAAAGAAAGTGAGCATTGTGAAAGTGCTACTGAGGAATGGGCTTAAAAGCCCATTTATGTTTGAAACTGAGAGTAATAGTTAAACATTTATAGTAGAATTAATTAGAATTCTATAACAGAACTGGATTGTCATGAAAGATTACTAAGAAAAAAGAAATAGTTACAAAAACCCCACTGTACTACTATTGATCTTCACTTAGTTGTTGTGGTTCCTCTTCTCCTCTCCTCCCCTC